>BHFT01002756.1:0-39545 GCA_004320025.1 Laticauda laticaudata | reverse complement strand
GAGCGGATAACAACGGATGGAACATTTTCTCATCCGCTGTGTCCTTTTTACATACATTTTGCATCCGTCGGCCCATGTGACAGGGCCTTAAGGTTCTGGCCACTGCCACTTCATCCTGCCTGTGCCACCCCACCTTGCCCTGAGTGACATCAACTAGCCACACCATTCAGTCACATGACATGCTCCCAGCCATGCCCACATGATTTTTAGGATGAACTGGTTGTTAAATTAGTTGGATCCCACCACTGACTGTGATATCAAGTAAAACCACAATTTCTCAGAGTTTCTAATTGAAAGTATGTTTTGCAACAGTCTCTATTTTATCACCACCTTAAAAAAGAATACAACTAGCAGTTACTCTTTTAATGTTTGTAATTGTGTAGCTTCAAAACCTGTAAATAGATACATGTATTATAGCCAGAAGAGTGCAAGCAGAATGAGTGCTTTGATCACAAGAAATGGGAAGGACTATCCATATGTCATTATGTCTGGCCTACCAAGTGGCATGGGATATCCAAAGCAAAAAAACACATTATCCTCTGACATCTTGCGATAAAACAAAATTCTAATTTGTAGCTTAGGCAAAAGAAAGGATTTTGTGTCATTTGAAGCTTATTGTTTAAATGTATTCATATTCCTTCCTTTTTATCCATAGTTGTGCTTCAAAGGCATGGAGCCAAATTTTAGAATTAGAAATTCATACTATTTGGCAAGCTATGCAAGCATGCAGGGATTTCATTTACTCCTGCCATTATGCATTTACCAAAAAGAAAGTTTTGAGTGGGGGATCAGGATAAAAAATTAACTTTTTGTCCATTATGGATTATTTAAAGGCAAGTGTTGCTAGAAAAAGGTGAAAAGTTTATTCCACATTGAAAGAATGAGCACTCATCTGTAAAAAATAAAACCCTGGGTATGAATGTGACTATTTTTATAAAGAGAAAAAAAGAAGCACTCTGGTAGAATACCAGCAATACAGAACTGCAGCATTGACTGCAGTGCATTTTAAAGTATTTCAGTCTCAACTGACTCTCAGTGACCATTCTTTGATGCACTTTCCTCACATGTTCTTAGAGATAATATGCCAAAGTATCTTGTTTTCTTTTATGAGTTCTACATGTGAAAGTTGCAGAACTGGGAATATGAACAATCTGCCAGAACTAGACATAAGAAATTTTATAGCGTGTGTGCGTGTCTAACATAGGTAGTCCTTGATTTATCACCGTTTGTTCAGTAACTATTCAAACTTATGATGGTGCTGAACAGACAGTTATGACCCATGCTTGAAGTTACTTATTAAACATACTTGATGTTACAGCTACTGCCACATCCCCTGGTCACATGATAAAATTTGGATTCTAAACACACTTATGACTTCAAGGGCACTGCAATCTTTCCTCACTTGCCTATCTTCCCTCTGATCTTAACTGCCCATCATCCTGGCTTACCAGGAAAATGGCCACAGCCAAGAAAGTCTCACTGCCCACCTAGCCCATTACCGATCCATCCCACAAAGCTTCCGAGTCAAGAAAACTTCACCCAGCAGCCTGCCAGTGCATGCAAAGCACCCTATTTACCTTTGCTAGTCTTCTGCATGCCCAATCTATGTGAAACCTGGCCTCCTTATTAAGACTGCACCATGATATTATCCAAGTGGGTTCCATTCTCAAGTTATGCAATATGAAGGAGTTATTGGAAGATTGCAAAAATGGTAATCTACTCTTAATTCTCTGAAAGCCTCCTTCTCCAAATTGAGCAATTTGAAGAAGCAATCTTCTGAAGGAGTATAACAATAGAGCCCACTTGGAGAATGGTACAAGGTATCCTCCATGAGAAGGCCATTATTCACATAGCTGGGCTCACTTGTCAGCAGCTGGAGAAAAGTGGAGAAGGTAAGTGGACCACTTTGCTTGTCTGGGTGGGCCAGGTAGACAGTGATTCTTCCTGGGTTGGCCACTGCAGCACCCTACCAACTCATGTGTGATCTGCATCTTCTCAGAGCCCCACTTCCTTGATACACCAAATGTTCCTTATCTGGAACTCCATCTGCTTAATGTTCACAAGATTGCTTAACAATCCTAACAAGGACTGGAATCTAGGTTGTTGAGCAAATTGGTTACATGATATCTCACATAAATTCCTTCACTCAGCAACTGAGATTTTGGATCAATTGTAGTTGTAAGTCAAGAACTACTTTTAATTTTCATTTGTCTGATTGGCAAGAGTCTCTTAAGAACTCGTTTTTATTGTCTTACAGATGTATTTACTTATCTATTCTTAAATGCTGCTTCAATCCTGAAATGGCTCTCAGAAGCTTAAATAAGATTAAAACTTCAAGAAAAGAAAGAGGGAAGGATAAATTGAAACAAAATCAGCAATAACATGATGTGCACTAGAGACAGATAATTAAACATAGTTCCCAGTAACCATCAGCAGAGAACTGATTACACCATTTGTTTCTTGATCGTTTTAATTGCAGATATAGTTGATTGAATGGGGGACCATCTGCATACAAAACATGTACTCTATTGCTGACCTATCATTTTGTCCTTAACAGAAGTTTGGGCAGCAGGCAATTTCATATTAAAGAATTTGAGGGGGGGAAATAATCATATTTCTATGGTACAAATTATACAAATAGTACTCAGCATGCCCACAGCCTCACAATATCAGTCAATGTGCTATCTAGAAAATTACGGTATTTGGAGGTGCAAAATACACCCCCAAATACATTCTTAATGCTCTGAAAATAGGAAATGCTCAAAACAATAATTATTTTGACAGAACATGTATCCTGAGCAAAAAAATAAAAAGCTAAATTTTAGAAAGTACTATGACATAATAGGACTTACAAAATGGGTGGACAACAATTTCCTGATTAAATCTGATTAAATACAATAAAAGTTGGTATCAGCTCTTAGTGAACACATACATTTTCTGTAGGTTGGTTTGTCCTTAGTCTGGCCATTCAATTCTTTCAGTACTGCATTCATTGTCATTGCAATTAGGTCAATACACCTTGCTTCTGGCTCTCATTCTAACTGCTGCTAACTTGGAGCCAGCATATTTGCCATATACTGTGGTGTTTTGTCCTGAGTATAACATATACATGAAGATTTCCATTTATTTAAAGACATTCCACAGGTTGACATGGTTGACATGATTACAGGTCTTTCTATAGTCAATGAAGCACATATTGACTTTTTAAATATTCTTTGATTTTCTCAATCATCAGTGTGTATTAGGAATGTTTCTTGTGTCTTAGCTATTTCTAAAATCAGTTTGAATATTTGGCATTTCTTTTTCTTAAGGCTTTAATATGCATTGGATAAGCCTAACTTTTATTTTATTACTGTGTGAAATTAAGCAAAATTTTCCAACTTGGCAGTGATAGGAATGCTGATCAAACCTCATCTTGTAGTATTAGAGGTTCTTGTAAAGCTGTGATTCTCAAACTGTGATCCAGAAGATCCTTGGGACACCAAGGAAAAAGACATAGAGGCCCAGTAGGTTATTTCAGAGTGTGGCAACATCGGTTTCTGAAGCTGGATCTGCGATATCATATCTTTGCAATATTAAGAACAAATGAATTGAGAAAGTTTGGGAATGCCTGTTTTAAAATATTTGGATGTTGACACCTGTTTTCTATCTTCTTTGAATCAATTACTAACTGTATATTGATATCCTTCAATATATCATTTTGGGGTTAAAACCTTCAGAGTTTGAAGATCTTTTGGAAAACTTTTATTGTCCCCTTAAGTGTTTCCATCTTCAACAGTTTTATATTAGTCATTGTACTACTGCTTGTTTTTTTACGACAGCTCTCTGAAATGTTTAGTTAAGTTCTTACCTGAGATGTCTGTCTTTTTTGGCTTTACTTTTCTTGACAATTTCTATCAGATCTGTCATTCTTTGCTTTCTTCTATTTCTTGCTTTTTGTCAGTCTCTTTTCATATGTGTCCTTAACAACTTTTTTTATTTGATTACCCAGTTCCTCTGGCTCCCTAACAATGAGTTTTAGGATTTCAAAGTGAATGCTGATACTTTCTTTGAAAATGCTGATAAATGTTCAAAATTACATAATGGAAACTGGTTGGCGTGTTCTTCCACTTTAGGTTAACTTACAACTTGAACATGAGCTGTTTGTGATCTATTTCACAATCCACAGTTACCATGTTTTCTGTTGTGAGCTTTCTTACATTATTATTGTAAATCATTTTATTTCTTTGTATTTCATGTAGTGATGTCCGTGCATATAGATATTGCTTTGGATGTTTTGGGACTATGTTAGCAGTCATTGGATTGGCATAAATATATTGTTGTTTGCCTATTTCATTCCTATTTTCCAATTTTAATCTAAGTATTGTCTTTATCACAACCTTTCTGATTATGAATTTAATATCATTCTTTCTTTGTTTCTCATATTATGAATAGTAAACACAGTATGATCTTCTGACTGAAAGTGGCTGACTTCAATCCATTTCAATTTACTAATGCCAAAGATGCCAGGAATATAGTTAATTTATTTCATTTTTCACTGCTTTGAACTTTTCTGTGTGCCATTGTTCCACAAAAATTCTGTTTCTGCAGCTTAGGACTGTTTTTTTCTAAGTATTGTAGAAACATCAGCAACTGTTCCAAAGGCATTTATCTAGATGTGTCATAACCACCATTACAGAACAAAAAAATACTCAGATCTTCCTCAGTAGCACATTGAAGGTCCTTGAGGAGCCATCATGTGACACTATACTGTCAATCATTTTATGGTATCTACCTAACTGGTTTTCTGTGTAAAATACAGAACTGGCTTACAATTTTGTACTCCTGTATGAAATGCTTTTGCTGTTGCCACTGAATAATTGTCCACTTTCTGTATTGCTGCTATCCAAATAGGCACCTTCCTGCTTTAGAAGGTGAGCTAGAATGACCTCATGCCTTGAGTGATCCTGTTTATAAATATTCTTGATATACTGTACATACAAACCTCCCTTCAAGATGAGGTAAATAAAAGAATTTTTGGGGCAGCCACTATGCCCAGAACATAAAAACATTTTTGTTACTTTCTTTACCTTCTATTAATGATTTCTGTTTAATCAAATATTACCTTGGCATTACAATACAGTAGCAGTTACTTTTGCTTAAGAGTGCTATTGAATTTTTATTAGTTCTAAATGTGTTGAGATTGAAAAGGAAAAGTGTAACACTTTTCAAGTGTTGATTGATTCTGTTTCCACTTTTAGTTGCTGAAGTTATAGGAATAGATTACAGAAACTAAGGAGCTTCCATAGAGATAGATATAAAACTGCATAAGTACATTCTTTTTGTAAGCATGCAATATCTATATATTGAAAACAATTGCCTGCACTCACCTTAATTTAGAACTTGATTTTTCCTGAAAATAATCGAATATGATTATCAAAGCTTAAAATATTCTCTAGAACTGATATCTACACCTGACATTTCCAGCAGAAATGTATCTTGTAAGGATTGGTATGACAGTATACCAAAATATTAATGCATCCAATAATTCATGTCTAGTGACAGGCAGCAACAAAACTCCTTCAGCTGCAGTCATTCAGTGGATTAAATAGTTGATCATCATTTTTTCAAGCATGATTAATTTCACACCTTTTGAAGCATGAATCTTAACTATTGATGTCTTGGCCAAAAGCCCATCATTTGTTTGCTTTTCCAGTCCCCATTTTTATAATTGCTTCTTGGTTTCTGTATAGAAGTATTATTTTGTGTAACTATATTTTTATTTTGTTTTTCTCAGATCAGACTATAGCAGGATGATTGTGGGTCATAATAATCATTTGTTAGAGGTGATCAAATACTTTGATTAGTAGTATGATAATACAGAAAGGGTCATGTCAAACTCATAAGCAGGTTAAGATTTTCACTTTTTCTCATTTCAATTTTGATTTCTGACCATGATGGAACTCATTTTTTTTATTTCTAGGTCAGTGACCAGCAATTTATATTTTGCAGTTCTCTACCAATTTATACTGTATGTCAATTGTCATTAAACTGCCATTTTCATTGCTACTGCAGAAACTAGAAATTATTTTCAATTATTTCATTAGGCTTGCATTTTGTTTGTCAGGTGGAAGCCAAGGAACTTCCACCACCATCTATTTCTACTAAGATTACAGTTTTGATAACTAATGAGAACACCATAATGGCTAATATTCTTTTGAAAATTAGAGAGAACACACAAATTTTTATAGATACTTTATAGTTTTGAGACATGGCTGGCAATAAAATATATCAACTGGAAAATCACAAGAAATTGGTTTTTAATTTATTTTATTGAAAACTCCTAAAATCCTCAGAATATAAAAACACATTTTCAGCCAGTCAATTTTTAAGACTAGGCAGAAAAAAAAATACCAGATGATTCTGTTTATGGGAATTCTAATACGTGAAATGTTGGCTTCTCCAGAATGTTATTAATTGAATACTGAGTCATGCTCACCACATTTAGTAGGAAGTTTTAAGTCCCATATACTTTATCTAGATTGTATCAAGGAAGTTCAACCAAGTAAAAAAGCTATGCAATGCTTCAAATTTGAAAATGAAAGGGTGCTTATGCAGCTGGATTTATGAAGGACCCATCAGGAACATTTTAAAGTAATTGTATCTTTTTTTGAGATTATCTGGCTACCTTCTCAAGAGGTACCAAGCTGGCAGGAATAGCCAATACTCCAGAAAATCAGGCTTAAGATACATAATAATCTTGACAGACTTGAACATGTTTAACAGGGCCTGTTTAACAAAATGAAATTCAATGTAGAGAAAAGTAAGGTTTACATCTAGGCAAGGAAAAAAAATGCACAAGTATAGAATAGTTGGTACCTGCTTCAACAGTCGTAACTGCAACAGGGATCTGGGAGTTCTAGTGCAGTGGTTGTGAACCAGTGAGTTGGGGACCACTGGTGGTCTACAAGAAAATTTTGGTGGTCCTCAGAGACATGTCACCCCCAAAGTACCCACCAAAGCAATTAATCCAGGCTGCACGGGAACACAAGGCTTGCATCACTTGCATTGTGAACAACACAAGGTAGTGAGGGGAGGGGGGGAAAGGGCAGAGGGGAGAATTTGTCTCACGCACCCACCTGGCCACTGGGCTGCTTCTTTCCACTTCTTCTGCTTTTGGCTGCACACACAAGGAAAGCAGCAAAAGTCTTTCTTTCTCTCCACGAAACTCTGACAGAAATGAATCTTTGGCACCCTGCAAGGCATCCTGCTCCAAGAGGATGTGCTGGCGTGACAAGTCTCTCAAAGACTCATTTCTGATGGAGTTTGGGGGAGAGAAAGAAAGACTTCTGCTTCTGCTGCTTTCCTTTCATGAAGTCACAAGTCTTTCTCTCTCTCTCTCTCCCCCTGAGAATGGAGTCAAAGACTATATCCTGTGATCTCAAATAAAGAATGATTGATCGGTAGGAAAACAGGATGAGGAATTTTCCTGCAGACTTTTAGGGGGATTTTCCCAGGGTCTCTGGTCTGCAGGATTTAAAATTATGATTTTGGTGGTCCCTGAGGTCCAAAAGCTTGGTGACCTCTGTTCTAGTGGACAATCACTTAAATATAAGCCAACAGTAGGCTGTAGCTGTCAAAAACAACAACACAGACCTAGGCTGCATTAATAGAGGGATAGAATCAAGGGCACGTGAATCAAGGGCACCTCTTTATACCTTGGTAAGACCACACTGGGAATATTGCATCCAATTTTGGTGTCTGTGATATAAAAAAGATGTTGAGACTCTATAAAGAATGCAGGGAAGACCAACAAAGATAACTAGAGGACTGGAGGATAAAACATATGAAGAACAGTTCCAGAAATTAGGTATGTTTAGTTTAATGAAAAAAAAAGTTTAGGGGTGATATGATAATAGTGCTCCAATATCTAAGCAGCTGCCCC
The DNA here is from genome assembly GCA_004320025.1 of Laticauda laticaudata. Taxonomy (NCBI): domain Eukaryota; kingdom Metazoa; phylum Chordata; class Lepidosauria; order Squamata; family Elapidae; genus Laticauda; species Laticauda laticaudata. The sequence continues at coordinate 31,621 of BHFT01002756.1, read as the reverse complement.
AAAGAAGCTCAACCTCTTCTCTGAAGCACTTGAAGGAAGGACAAGAAGTAATGGATAGAAACTAATCAAGGAGACAATCAATCTAGAATGAGGGAGAAATTTCCTGACAGTTAGAACAATTAATTAGTGGAACAACTTGCCTCCAAAGTTGTGGGTGCTCCAACTCTAAAGGTTTTTAAGAAGAGATTTGTCTGAAATAGTTTCCTGTTTGAGCAGGAGATTGGACCAGAAGATCTCCAAAGTCCCTTTCAACTCTGCTTTTCTGTTGTTCTGAATTGAAATTACACTAAGAGATCATTTCATAATGTGGAAACTAAAAATAAATCCCTAGACTTACCTGCTGAGTATTCTTTTGAAGAAAGAGCAATCCTTTTCATATTTTGCTATTATGCTTACTTGTCCAGAATGTTAACGGGATATGAGGTTTGATTTCATTGTATCAAGTTATATCTTGATGTAATTTTCAACATTTTCAGAATATTCACTGGGCATTTATTTTATTTTGTCACTGCCTGAAATAAAGAAACACGAATGAGTTTCTGATAAAAAACAACAAAGTAAAAAATGGGGTGTGTGTGTCAAGTTTGGGGACATAGTTTAAAGGAATTAAAATATCAAAAACATTAAGAGCAAAGGAAAGGAATATAAAGTTGGCTTATTTGGTCAAATTTAAAATAAACATATTGTTTCTGGTAAATCTTGGTGGATTTTTGTTGATCAGGACTGAATAAAGAAGCTTTAAAGATTTATTCATAAATAAGAGGCATGGGAAGAAGATATGTTTAGAGTAAGTAATGCTACTGTGCTAAAAGTAAAATAATATTGAATTGATTTATTTGATTAAAGTACATGTGCTGTTGTTTCTACTAACACTTAATGAACTTTTGTCTTTTACGACTGACTGTGAGGCATCTAGAATTTATTTATATATAAAGGATGAGATATGGAAAGAACATGTTTTGTTGTAGTGTGATAAGTATACTTATGAATGTTAAATTATACTCTCTGGATGAAGAGGGAAATTACTTTTTCTTGGTTTTGCATAATTTTTTCTGAATTTGTAATCTTTTAAAATTTGGTTTAAACTTTAATAAAATGATTTTTTTATTTATTTTGTTCTTATTAACTTTAAATCCAGGCAATGCACCAAACTTTCTTAGTTTTTCCACTAATACGTCTTCTTTTTGAAATACAGAATAGTATTTATATATTCTTACACAAATATAAATGTTGCCAAAATAAAATGAATACTCCAATCCTTAAAATTACTCAGAGCCATGCCATTTTTCTTAATAATGACCTATGGGATGGGGAAATTCCTGAGATAAAAAATAAATTTGGGTAAGATTGAGGTAAAAGAATATGATTTCAGCAATTACTTATTCAATTATTTTTCTTTCTCATTCTAATTCAACATAGAGAGGTTACTTAATTATTATCTTGTTTGTTTGAAATATTTTGTCCTTCTTAGCTGAGGTAACACAGATATAGTTTTTCCAAGGTTCAGTCACCTTTTGCAAATATAAAGCATTACAATTCCTCATCCTATTCTCCTGACTTTTAGAAAAAAACTTTTGATTCCGTCTTTTTGAAATGGTAATAATAAGGTGCTGCTTTAATAATATGCTTTACAACTCTAGATCTCCAAAGTCAGAACTCTAACAAACTCTGGTTTTGTGTTATAATGAGCAAAGCACGAATAGAAGAGAATATTTGTAGCTCAGGTTTGAACTGTGGAATCCTTGATTCTCTTTGAGTTTGGTTACTTTCATACAGATATTTCATTTTTTAAATAGGTACATCTTCAGTACAAGGACTACTAATATTTGTTGGCACTGAAAATGTTTCCTAGTTAGGTAATGAACTGTCTGCAAGAAAACAACCAAGATCAGAGAGCAGCAAAAACTCCACAGTGAGAAAAGTGAAAGTTCAGATCTTTATTTAAATCCTCATTTGGTACTGACCTTCACCAATCAATTCTACCATACAATAAAGGTTATTTACCTGATATCAGGCCTTCTGATCTCAGAATAGGTACCAATCTCAGGCAGAGGAATACAAAACCAAATGTCATGCTGTACAATCAGAATTCTGCAGTCAATTTCAGAAGGACAAATGCAGTTCGTCCTCTTGTAGTCTCAGGAATCAAAGATTTCCCACCTTAATCTATTTTTATTATGAATATATATATTTATCTTGTTCTGTCCTGGGAATAGAAGTACTCGAGACCAGTGTTCATCAAACAGCTCTTTATTATAAACCAACTCAGTGACTTTGTAACAGAACATTGCCGGAGCCGCGGCAGCCCTTTTTATAGTGGCTGCTCGCGGCTTGAGGCCAATGACAGCTCTTTAAGATTTCCCACCATCAGGCGGGCCAATTCTAACGGTACTTTATTAACCAATCCTATTGCGGCCTGCTCGGCCAATCAGATCAAAGTATTTGGAGTATTCTAATTCTTATACACAACAAAATCAGCTAGGGATCTCTATTACAAAGGCCATATGTAGACTTGGGGCAAGGTCTAAAAATAGATAGGAACATTGATGGGATGCAGAGATGGTATTCAGCAGGTTGTGATTCTCCAGAATCAGTAGCAGAAATTTTGAGTAATATGGAGAACCAGGAGCAAAAATTTTGGGTAGTTTGGAATACCACCTCTGATTGTCCCCGCTCTCATCTACTGAGTCCCAGCTAATTGGCTGGGTCTTCTTTCATTGCCCTGCACAGGAGAACGGAGATGGAAAGCAGGTTAGTGGGGTGGGGACGGAATGGAGATTTTATAGTATTCTTCCCCTGCCATGCCCAACAAGCCACACCCACCAAGCCATGCCATTCCCAAAAAGCCACGCCCACAGAACCAGTAGAAAAAAATTTGAATCCCATCACTGGTGGGATGGGATCAAAAACAGACTAGCAGCCATAGATCACATAATCAAAGCCCAATTCCATTTTTTACATGCATTAAATGTGAGTTGGGTACAAAAAGGAGAGGGGGTTCAATCACATAATTGTAACTATTATCTTGACTTTTTTATATTCTTCCCACCCACCCCCACCCAGGAGTGGGATGCTGGGGGTTTGCAGGGGTTCAGGAGAACCCCTAGCTAAGATTCTGTGCAGTTTGGAGAACCCCCAAATCCCACTCTTGGCTGGAACCACCCACCCTGCTCTGCCCCTCCCAGGAGTCCCCACATGGCCCATTTTGGATGCAGGTAAGTGCAGGGCCCGCACAGAGGCCTGGGGAGGGTGAAAAATGGGCCTCCCGGAAGTTTGGGAAAGCCAGAAATGGGCCCTGTTTTTGGGGAGTCTGTTTTTGCCCTCCTGGAGGCTTGGGGAAAACCTCCAAAGCCCGGGGGGGCAAAAATGCCCCCCCCTGCCATGGTGCAGGAGACTGACTAGACCATACCCATCATGGCCACGCCCATCCAGCAACCAGGCAGAAAACCCGCTGCTAATATTTTTGAAGCCCGCCCCTGTCCCCATCCCCTACCTGGCATGGCCCTGAAACCAGCTCTAGTTTCCTTTAGGCCTCAGACTTCCCTCATTGGATACTCCACCCACATTCTGAATTCCTGATGTTTGTCAATTGGTCCCACCCACTACTAAATTATGGAACCTGATATATGTGAATGCTATTGTATCCTACAAAAATATTTCCCATACCCGTTTTAAAACATTATCACTTTAGTGTTTATGGTAGTGGCTGGGTATATATTTCAAGTATGTTATTATTTATTATGTTTTACCCTGATTTTTTTTCAACGGCTGTAGAAGAAGTAGTTTTCCATTGTTCATCCTTTTTTTTATTGATATCTTGTTTTCATGTTTCAAGGATATTCTTATGCTGACTGCATTATAATGTTTATTTATTATTTTATACTGTTCTTGTTCATGAATGCTTTTGCAAACCCCCACTATTGTTTCAAGAGAAGAAAGGACTCAGGGTTTGATATATATTTGGTATTTTGTACTCTTTTCAGTGATAGATTGTGCAAATACAGCATGAATCATTTGTCATCTAGTCTCATTTTTAATTGGGCATGCTATTGTTGATTGGGAAAAAAAAACCAACAAAACTGTGACAGTTATTTTGATTATGTCATGGCAGAGGGGGAAGGAATTCACTGGAGAAAGCAATTATGTTGGGAAGAGTTAGCAGTAAAAGGAAAATAGGCTGCCCAAAACACAATGGCTGAACACCATCAAAGTTGACACCAGCCAGAACATCAAAAAACTCAAAGAAGTAGTGCAAGATCAGAAGAAGTGCAGAGACTTGGTCCAAAGAATTGCCAAGAGTAGGACACGATTGAATGGATAACAATTTCATCATCATTGTTGATGAAAATTTAATTTATGTTCTTTCTTTTTTCCAAGTACTGTTCTTCCATGAGGTTAGTCAGCAGGGAAAATTCAAAAAATGAAAATGATTTTTGGAAAAGAGGAATCATTTTACAACTGCTGTATGTCAGACTTCTTCCAATTATTTGGTCATAGTTGGATGGAGGAAAAAAGGAACTGAATTTGATTTTGGCTCCATTCAAAATAAAGACAAGAAAGCCTATTGTCAACTTTAAAAGAGGGGAAATTTGGATGGGTGGGAACACAAATCTGAATGCTGTAACATTTCTAATGCCTCCTTTGTCAACCCGGAATCTACTGAATAAATTGGTTATTTCCAGGAAAACAGGCAGAAATTGTTCTGTAAACTTACATTTTTGTATACAGTCAGACAATATTGGATTCTTGGTAGGAGGAGAGAAAGCATTCAGTGCATCCTGGCATAATGATTTAGGATTACATTTTAATGACAAGATTAATTGCATTTCTTATATTTCATAAGAGGGTCTCTTTCCAGCTTTCTCAATTCATTCTATTAATTAAAACAGCCATCCACAATTTGGAAATTATAGTGAAATTATAGCCTTTTGTTTCTAATCAGAGTAGTTTTGTTTGGTTTAACTTCTAGATCTGGAAAGTGATTAGATCAAGTCCTAGATTTAGGCTGGTGTCTGGTCTAAACAGCCATAGACAAATTCCCTCCTTTTCTTTTAATTTCTCCCTACTTTTTGCAGAAGTTTGCAGACACTGAAGGCTGTCACAATTTGATGGGCATCATTAATTTATTTCTAACTACATATTTGCAATTTTAAAACATATCCACTCCCTTTAGTGAATGGATGTAATGCAGATGTCAGAGTGTTACATACAATCATTTCTGCGTTCACTGTCTCTCTTTTTTGGCTTAGGATACACCCTAAGGAGCATAAGAAAGCTCAAAAAAGCCATTAAGTTAGCCTTTAGTGAATTATAAAAGGCAGGAGATTTAAATAACCTGTCAGCACAATTCATTGCTCATGTCAGAAAGTAGTTTGTCATTTTGGGTTCTGGACTAGTTGTTAAAATTAAGGTACAGGGATTCAGGGACCTTGAGATTTCCAGACACTGATGATATTTATGAATAGTTTGTAAATATTTTAAGCAAAATCACCTTTCAAACAAAATGAAGAGGGAAATGCAGTTTAATTTACGAAGGAAAAGTTGCTTATGCTGCCCTCCTATGTGTAAAGAACGAGTGACCAGAGTATCCTTTCCAGTCTTTGGGAACTATAGATTTGGTTCTTTAAGTGATTGCTGGTTTAAGATATTTTTAACTTCAGAATCATTAATATAAACAGCTGGTTTTACACAGTTCTCTACAAAATCTTGAATTATCCTAAATGCTACATATAATATCTGTCAATCTGTTTGAAATGATATAGATGTGTATGCCCATGCCTTTTGCATTATTTAGTTAGCTGCATGTGTCCATGCAGTACTCATGAAACACCCATAAAATATAGAAAAAGTCATGGTCAGAGGGACATAGATTTTACCAGCTGATAGAAATGCAAAAGGGCAAGTTGATTCACATGGTCAAAACCAGTGGGAATTGGAAATTCAAGACAATGAACTCGACTTAGCTCAAAGGGTCAAGATCATAGAAATTTTGTTATCATAGAAAAATTGTTCCACTTTCATAATGCCTCCAGATAGCTTCTTAATCCTGAATCTGTGTTTTCACTTAACATTTTGTATAATTTATTTAAAGCCTCTCTCCTCCAGCATTTTCAATTAATATTGCTGCCAAGTTACTGCTAATAGCAGAGGCAAAACAAACATTTCTACACCAGCTTCTTGAGGCCCTGTCCCACTGCACTTACGGATTCAAAGAGGATGTAAAACGTGAAAAAAAGCTTGCCATCCATTGGAAAATGCTATGCATCTGTTGTGTACTCACTGCATATGTGTTTCATACGCTCTATCATCCCAATCGAGCAATCCGTTCCACTGACGAGGTTTCATCCGCGCAGAGTCTGAGGCTGCCAAAAACTTTGTGAACGGCGATGACACTTTCCGCCACGCGCATCGCCGTATGATGTACATCCACGACATGTTACGGGCAACAAACGTTCTTTATGTCTTTATCATCATTACAATGTCAGCTGTTATCCTCTCTGCACCTCTGCGCCATTCCCTTTCAACTCACATCCGCTGCAGCTGAAAACAGAAAGAGGAGGAAACAAAAGGTGCACGGAACATCTACACAGCAGTTAGTACACATGGATAATAGAAAGGATGTAAAGTGTATGTATCTCATATATAAAGGATTAAAAACAGAAAAAATGTTTGTATCTGGATGTATCTCAGATATTTAGATGTCTGCAGTAGTATGTCCTAGGTATGTAGAAGGGACAACCTAGCGGGCATACTACCGAGATCACTTTTCCTAAAAAAGGGGCGACGAAAAAATCGATCTGGGATTCTCAGTATCGAGGTTCCAGCAGCCGTTGTACAGACCTCCTTCACCCTTGGTCTTGATCTTCCACATCATGTGCAATTGCTTTTCTCCAGCATGGTATTGCATGACATCAGCTCCGTATAGTAGCTGTGATCATTCATCACCAAACCAAAACCTGCTTCGAGACTGTTTCAGGTCTTTTAATACATGAAGGAAGAAGAAGGAAGACGTCCAAGAAGACGCTGTGGTGGGTCTAGACGGATGAGATCATAGAAGAATGGCTAGTTTGGACTCTAACTGGACCAGTTGCATGGTGGAGCTGCTAGGAATGAAGACCCTCGTGCATCTCCTATCACACTGTTTCAATGAGGATTGCCCAAGCCATGTTGGATGACACTGTAGGCGTTCTGAGACCCAGGGTGGACTAAGCCTAGCACCAACTTCCATCCCAACCTGGACCCCTGGAACCGGAAGGTGGCACTGACTTGCCGGCACTCTGGCCTCATGGAACCACAATACAGAAACATGCAGTATGCAGTGTGAGCGGTATGCCAGCAAAATACCATCAGCAACAGCTGTCAGAGAAGTGGTTGCCAGGCCATCATCGAAAGAATACATGGAGGAGCTCCTCAAGTGCCCCACAGTCTGAACAGACTGGAGGAAATTGCAGAAGAGTGATAGCAGAGGTGGAACACTTCCCCACACCGTTGGAGCCATAGTCATGGGAAGCACGTGGCCTACAAAGCTCCAGCCAACTCAGGTCCACTTATTTCAACTACAAGGGACTTCTTCAAGTATCATCCTCTATTGCCAATGGTTGATGCTGGACTACAGTTCATCACATGATGCTTTTCATGGCAACGGGTCAGCTTCGATGGCCAGGTATACAAACGCAAGTGACCTCAAGCATGGGCTGGAACGCAACCTCATCATGGCGTTTCCCAATCCAGACCCCCTACCCTCAATGACACGCAAGAATGGCCTACTTTCATCGTGGGTCGATGACGCCTCTCCCGCAGAAACCACCTATGAAGCTGACACGTCAAGAGATGATCCGTGAAGAGAGGGATTCTGCACTACAGGCTGTCCCAGGGCAGCAGCGGTGGTGGAGAACGCTTTGGCATCCTGGCCAACAGGTCCAGATACTTCTCACCACCAACTGCAGCATGAGCCCACAGCACATGTGAGGAGCATCGTGGAAGCTTTAGCTGCATCCATCCCTACACAATCTCGTGGGCACCCTCTACCCAGTGTGCCCAAGATACAGGCTTGCATCGACTCAACAAGGGTAATGGGACATGGAGGCCTGTGTATGCGTTGAATGGAGGCAAGGGACGAAACTGATACGACACTGTGGACATGTACAATGCGCACCCCCACAGCAGCTTCAGTGTGAACGGGGAAGAAGGCAGCGGGCAACCTACTGAGTAGACGGATACTGGTGCAATCCCCAGCTGGGAGCAGTGGAGTGCAAGAACAGGGTGATAGATGATTTAATGTATGCTTTCCTTGGCCTGTGGCATAACACTGATGAGATTGTTAGCCTGCCTATGTTAAAGTGGGTGGTACAATCAACAATGAATGGGCACTTAATAAAGAGCTTTGCTTATTTTAAAAATATGTTGATCAATGAATAATTGTTTATTGGCATAATAAAGGTTCCATTATGCTACTGTGGCCAGCTGGGATGGACGGACCATACAGTCCCACTATGCTTGCACTGGAGGCTTCTATCTGTCCCACAGCTATCCTTATCTATCCCATCCCACAAGCATGCAAAGGCCTTAACCATTGTTAAAAGTTGTCATCAACACTTTTTTCAGGTACAAAAATGAACCTAAGCGTCTTAAGCAAAGAATAACCTTTATTAACTGTCTTAGTGGTAAACTTATGACTTTATTAAATTTAAGCAAAATGAACCACAAGGTAAAACCTGAACCCACTGTCTTAAGCAAGATAAACTGAAAACAGAGTTAACAACTCGTCTCATGACACAATTGTCTCAGTCACTCCTGAGTCAAATGTTGGTCCATATGTCTCAGCCTGTTAAGCGGGCAGGAACTTGTTGGAGGTGGCTTGTGGCTTGAGTGCTGGTCTGAGGGCACCATTGGGTGCTGGCCCCGAAGCTACAACAGGGATGCGTTTGTTCAGGGAAGCTGTCCAAAGAGCTGACTCAGTCCCGGTGAGGTTGAGAGGCCCTTTCATCAAGGACCTGCAGATGTCGAGCCCAAGACTGATGACAGATTGTCCATTGACGGGCTTGGTGTGGGGTGGACGAGAAGGAGGAGATGTAGGGGCTGTCTGGTCTGCAGCTGGGGGCAGGACTGCATCTGTGGCGTCAATGAACCTGGCCTGGAACGGGAAGGTCTGCTTACTGCTGTGGGAAGTCCTGGTAGTCGTAGCCTTGGAAGTGAGAGGCTGTTGAAAACCACTGACGACACAAGTTCATTACTCCGCGCATGCGTAAAGTTGAACCGCTTTGATCCCGACCCTTATACATTCCCGCGCGGCATTTTCCCTTTTGCTTCCGATATAGCTGTCCGTGGACGCTCATCCGCGTCATACCGGCACTGCAGTGCTCTGCGGCGCACCCCTTCCGCTATAGCGTTCGCCTTCGCAATTCTTTGCAACTAATCCGAACTCCCTTCAGATTTGTCATCCGCTTTCCCGATCTCCACTGTCAAATCCGCTAGGCCTTCCTATGAACATCCTGTCTTTTACTCCTGCTACGTGATTACCCACTCCGTTCCTTTTCCATTTTCTACTTCTCCATTCTATTTATTCGCAAAAGTTTCCGCCACTTCTTTGGAGGCAGTGACAACCGGATGAGAGCCCCACCCCAAACAATTATTGCTCGATCGCGTGTGTTCCTTTATGCATATTGCGTATTGCGGCTTCCACTCGGCCAGTGGGACCTAGCCTTTACATAGATGGTAACCTGGAGTAGCATGACACATTGTGAGTAGCTGAGCAGTTAAAGACTGCATGTTATTGAGATGCCATCAGGCACTGACTATAGATTCATACCGATCAGAATGTGCCCGATTTTAGATATAAAATATGCTGTATATTGTGAATCCTTTTCCTCATTCTTGCTATCTCAGACCAGCAAACAATGGAGACATGTTTCAATACTTTTCAAAAAAGACCTATAATTACTCTGATAATTATACTAATGAATGTTTTATTGCATTGCTGTTTTAAGGGACAAGACAAAAAACAGTGGTGGGGGGGATGGTTCTATATGTATTTTGTGAAAAGTCTTATTTTACAAATGCTGGAGTTTTGTGGATCTGCATGGATACTGACATTATAGAATTGTGGAACACTGTATGAGAGCATCTTTCTTCATTATCTCGTGTTTCTAGAATACAACTTTTTTAAAAAAAAATCAATGTTGTTCTTTATGTCATGGTGAAATAGGCCGTAGCATATTGGTGGGTGCCAGCAAGAAGAGTTACAATCTGCTATTCAGTTCAGCCCTGGAATCCTAGCTGGCACCATGGCAACAGGCTTCAAGCTTTTTAGAAATGTGTAAGTCATTATATCCATGATCTGTGATGCTACACAATATTTGTAGCAACCAAAGTTCAGAGAGGGACTGTTGTATCCATTATAAGACCACATTTCCTCTTCGCAAAAGCTGGAGGAGTCTGACCTGCAATTTAAGATTTGGAAAGTAGAAAACAATCCCCATATTGATTTTGAATTATATCTTGGCTAAATAATTAAAAAATGAAATGATAAAACTTCAATTTAATAAAAAAGAGAAAAGAAAAACATTTAGCCAGGCACATTGTACATTAATTAATTAGTGAGCACACGTGGACTGCTAACTCATGTTGTCTATATGTGACTGATTGTGGTGGAATCTCTGGAGCCACAGCATTCATTTATGAAAGGCTACTTGCTGGCTCTCACAATGCCACAGACAAATTAAACAATGTGAGGGCAACTGTTTCTGAAATATTTCCAAATTAATCAAAGCTTGGTGCAATTTATCAACATTCTAAAACACTTTAAGGGAAGAACAGTGAAGTAATAGCTTATGTGGATTAAAGAACAGAAGTTCCATATGAAAAAGGATAATGTTTGTTTCCAACCCAAGAAATTAGCCATAATTATTACCAGTATATATCTATATCACCTATAGTTTGCCTGTTGTGGAAAGACCACTGTAAATCAGGTAAGGGTAATCCTAGTAGCTTAATATGTTGTATGCTAGGCATTTTCATTGTTGAGGACATCCTGAATATATTTTGGAGGGGAAGAAAGTCTTGGAGTTTTTTGACCTATTGGTGCCTCCCTAACCAGTTAATCAGCAGCAAGAAGCAAAGCTTCTACTGAGCAAGAATTCCCTTCACAGCTATCTCCATTCAGCTTGTCATACCTTCTGGGGGACAATAAAAGTATAAACAACAAAGAAGCTTACTCTGTAATAAGCCTTCTGCCAGAGTTCAGTCATCTCAGGTCTCACCTGGTATTTTATGAATAGGATGGCAGAATGAGCATTTCTGTATTTCAGGAAGAAAAAAAAAACCAAAGAAAAGCTGGGTAGGAATAAAAAAATATTTATATAAACTGTAAGAAAATGGCTTTCAAAATTATCCACCCTAATTATAGGCAGACAAATTTAGAAGTAGAAAAACTTTGCTTCATGTGTTGTCTCTTATAAACAAATCCCAGAGTTCCTTATTGATAACAGTATGTCATTTTCTTTGCACTTGCAGCAGTCAATAGAACATCCACTAAAGTCAATGAGTCAGTCAGTTAATTAATTTATTTATTTGCCACCCATCTAATTTGAAATGAGACTGGACAAGGACAAGGGATCAAGGACAAGAAGACATTGTTTTCAGGAATAGTTGAAACCTGTTCTATCACTAAAGTTATAGGCCACAAACTATATGTAATAAATATGCAATATTTAATTTGCATTGCAGTATGAAAAAATATGCTTTCAGATATTGCTTCTATGTATATGAAAACCATTATATTCAAAAAATGAATAATAATGCTAACAAATAACCAACTACAGTTCATAGTCATCAATTTTAATTGCATTATTATCATTTCTCAGTTTTGATTAAGTGGCACTTATAATTTGAGTACAAATCTACATTAGAGCACAACTTTTCAGCAAAAAGTTTCTTCAGATTAAATATAAAACATGGCTTAATATATGATTTATCACCCAGGGAACTAAATAAATGCAGTATTTTTGGAGTTGCAAAAGGCCAAGATAAGACTGTAAGTCTGTAGTTACCTTATTCAGAATACAGCACACTGAAAGTTCCAAGGTTTAACTCTGTCCAGAGTGGAATTAATATCCAGAATATAAACAAAATAAAGAACGAGTAACTTTTACATCTAACTACATCTAGCAAGTAACTTTTACCCTAAAAAAATAGGACTCCACCCTAAGAAAACAAAAGAACAGCTCTTTCTAAAAGGCTCTGAACCAAATCAGCTTGGAATGAAGTCAAGGAAGCTTTTTCTAAAAGCTAAATTCTAGGCAGAACATCATTATCAATTAAAAGTAAGCCAGAATAAGGAAGACCTTAAGACTAACCTAAACATATGTTTTCCAATGTGCAGCAAAGGTTCCCAAAAAACAGGTCAGCTGTGCTCCTTGTTCACCAGCCAAATAGGTTTTGGAAGACCAACTTCAGGATTGATAGTAGGCCTGGTTGCCAAATCCCAAAAGATATACAGTCTTAAAAGAAATTAATGGCACTTTAAACTGAGCACGGAAATGTATTAAAAATGAAAATCACAGTTTGTACACTTATTATTTCTAGTTATGTTTCTATTCTCTGCTCCCTCTATATCACACAGAATAAGATTTTATTCACACCACAACACTTGCTCAGAGCCACTATATAAGTTTTACAGTAGAACCAAGCACCTTAATCAACACTGGTGACAGCCCAAAAAATCAAGTTAGTTCTCCATTAATGGAGTTTTTCTATTAAAGAACATAACTCAGTTAATGAATTGTTGTAAATTCACCACAAAATGAAAATTACACAAGGCGTGGTAATACTGTCTGCATGAAAATCCCATTTGGTGGTGATATATATTATATTGTTTCTGAAAAACCATGCAAAATATTGTTTTGAATATCTTGTCAAATCATGACATTGATCGATTATGTGCTGCCAAGTTGGTGTCAGCTTTTGCTATCACAAAGATAAATTTATTCTAGGACAATCTGTGCCCAACTAGGTCTTTCTGTTCTTGCAATGATGCACTCACGGCTAATATAATTGAGTCTATCCACTTTGCTGCTGGTCTTCATTCTTTTCTTTCTGACCACTTTTCTCAGCCTTAGAGACTTCTCCAGAAAGCTAGATACTTGCATATGTCAAAACTAATTACTTGTACGAACACTGTATTGATTTGTTTGATTATTTGCTTTCATGGCTATCCATAGTATCAAAGTATTCGGGAGTCTTTTCTAGCACCAAAGTTTAAAATTAGCGACATCTTTTTTCTATTCTGCTTCTTCAAAGACCAACTCTTGCTTTCATACAATATCACATGGAAAAGCACTGCATGCACAATTCTGATCTCTGTAGGTATAGACATCCTACCATCTGGAAAAGCCTTCATGACATAGCCCCTGTCACACTGCACCAGCGGATGGAAAGAGGATATAAAACAGAGAGAAACACTTGCCATCTGTTGATTAATGCGATGCATCCGTTCTGTACTCACTGCATACGTTTTGCTTCTCTTCTATCCGTCCGCATCCGTTTATTGATTGTTTCATCCATCAGAAAGTTTTGAGCTGCCCTCAAAACTTTGAGCGGAAAATTGTATCCAATTCGTCCATTCTGCATCCGCTAGGCATCCGCTAGGCATCCACTAGGCATCTGTTACGCATTCCGCTATATCTGCTAGGCATCCACTGCGCATCCGCACAACTCCATCCGCCTCCAGCGATAAATGGACGCAGGGAGAAGCGGAACGATGCAGAATGGATGCAGAATGGATGCCTAGCGGATGCAGCATGCAAACAAAGCATGTAAAACGGAAAAAACGTTCGCAGAGGGACCTATCTCGGATATTAAGGATGTCTAGAGGATGCCTAGAGGATGCAAAAGGACACCTAGTGGAAAACCTATATTGCCTTTAAAAAGGGGGAGGAAACCACCTGGATCCTCACTTACAGTCCAGCAGCCCTGCTGTGCAGACCTCTGCAGCCTTTCACTGACTCTTCCTCTTCCACAGCATCCAGTCATGTCCTCCGTGGATTCGTAACAAAGTCCTTTGGCAGCCACATCCTTCTGCAACAGTGCGAAGCCATCTATAGGCTCTGTGAACTCTACTACGGGAAGAAAAAGAAGTGGCAAGAAGCGTCTCGGGTACGAAGATGGTTCACCAGAAGAGCAGAGGACAGACTGCTACAACAAGCGATGTGGAGCTAAGAACGAAGACACTTCAGGCATTCCAGAAACTTCATGAGGATGCCTCCAGCCATGTTTGACGAAGTTGTGCAGCGGCTGACACCCAGGTTGACCAAGGCAAACACCAACTTCCGGCCCAGCCTGGACCCTGGCTCAAGGTATGGCACTCACTCTGCGCCACCTGGCCTCAGGGACCACCTACAGAGCATAACATTACGGCTGGAGGGTGCCATAAAATACCATCAGCATTGTGGTCAGAGAAGTGGTGCAGGCCATCATCGAAGAATACATGGAGAGAGCTCCTCGAGTGCCCTCCACTGAAGAAGGATGGAAGAAAGTTGCAGAGCAGTGTAATCAGAGGTGAACTTCCCCCACACCGTTGGAGCCATCAATGGCAAGCACGTGCCTGCAAAGCTCCCAGCCAACTCAGGGTCCTCTTATCACAACTACAAGGCTTCTTCAGCATCATCCTCTTCGCCAATGGTCGATGCTGACTGCAAATTCATGTACATCGATGCTTCAGGCAATGGCTCAATCTTCAGATGCCCAGTATACAACGCCAGTGACCTCAAGGAGGCTGGAACGCAACCTCATCATGGGCTTCCAGATCCAGACCCCCTGCCCAACGACACGCAAAGATGTCCCTATTTCATCGTTGGGGATGACGCCTTCTCCCTCACAACCTACCTCATTGAAGCCCTACACCTCCAAATCCTCAACCCGTGAAGAGAGGATCTTCAACTACAGGCTGTTTCAGGGCAAGGCGGGTGGTGGAGAATGCCTTTGGCATCCTGGCCAACAGGTTCCAGGTTACTGTCTCACCACCATGCAGCATCGCCCAGAGACCGTGAGGGAGAGCATGGAAGCTGCTGCATCCTGCACAATCTCATGCGCACCCGCTACCCAGTTTGCAGAACAGGCTCGTGGACCTCCAACAAGGCAATGGGACATCGGAGCCTGGGAATGGACGGCAAGGCCGAAACCTGATAGACACTGAGGATGTGCAAGGCCCCAACAGAGCCTCACTGAATCAGGGAAGAAGCAGCGCAGAACCTCCTGAGACATGGTGCAACAGCCTGTCTCATCAATGGATGAGATTGGGCCATGTATGTTGGTGGGCCTACAGTGAACAGGGCATTTAAAAGAGTTGTGTTTATGTTGACATGTGTGGATGATTGATACATTGTTATTGATAATAAAGGCCATATTATGGCACCTGGAGGGTGGACCCATCCAGTCCCACTATGCTTTGCACTGGAAGTTTATCTATCCCACAGCTATTACCCATCCCAAAGGTATCCCTGCCCACCCACAGCTATTACCCATCCCAAAGGTATCCCTGCCCATCCCACTGCTATCTTAACCCATCCCACTGCTATCTTAACCCATCCCACAAGCATGCAAAGGCTTAAACCATTTCTAAAAGTTTCCACCAAGGACTTTATTGACTAAAAGAACTGAAGCAAGTGTGTGAATCAAAAATAGACTTTATTAACAACAAGCTATAAAAACAAAAATGATTCTCTGGCACTCCTTCTTGTCTCTCAGTCTCAGGGTGAAGGTCCAGGTGCTGTGGAGGTGGCTGGTGCTGGAGTGCTTGTCTGATCCCCCGCATCATCAGCTCCTCCAGAAGCAGAGCAGCAGGAAGTCCCAGCCCCAGAAGAGCAGAGCCATGCTGCAGAAGCCCCAGCAGAACCAGAGTGAGCGGCCAGGCGGTGGGATGGTAGCCCTGTCCCTCTTTAAGGGCTGGCAGCAGATGGCTGAGGCTTTCTGTTCTTCCCCATGGTTGTGGGTGTGCTGGGCTGGCAGGGAGGCTGCAGGAAACCAAGGCTGCAGGAGAAGGCTGGCCAGGGAGGCAGCACAAGGCTAGCAGGCAGGCATGAACCAAGGCTGGCAGGAAGGCAGGCACCAAGGCTGGCAAGAAGGCAGGCACCAAGGCTGGCAGGCAGAGAGCAAGGTGCAGGGAGGCTGCATCAAAGCTTGCAGCAAGGCTGGCAGCAAGGCTTGCGCAAGGCTGGCAGCAAGGCTTGCAGGCAGGCATGCAGGCAGGGCAGGCAAGGCTGTTCAATACCGATCCAGCAGCAGGTCTTTCCTCTGAATGGTGACCTTGCTTCCGAGCTGCTTCCATTAATCCATGGGCTTACGCAATGCATCCTTCCCCGCATGCGCAATTAAGCTAGGCATCCGTTAGGCTTCCACTGTGCATTCGCTTGGCGTTCCGCTCTGCATCCGCTTCATTCTGTTCCGTGTCCGCTTTGTGTGGCCCCCCGGAAGCCTAGCGGATTGTGCCATCCGCTCTCATCTGCTTCCATCCGCTGGGCTTCCGTTCCACATCCACTTTCCATCCGCTCTGCGTCCTCCACCTGTCCGTTCCTTTCCGTGTTATCCGCTCTGGTTATGCAAATTTTTGCCCCTTTTGAGAGCAGAACATTTTGCTCGTCCGTTGTGTCCGTTTTGCATCCATTGGGCAGTGTGACAGGGCCTTATTCTGCCAAGTGCTTGTCTATGATGTATTTCTTGACTGAAGGTTCCTTTACTGTTGATGGTTGATCCTAAAAGGCAGAAGCTATCCAGCATTTCAATATTTTCATTAATTCTAAGGCAGGCTACTCTGCTTGCTGTCAATAGTTTGCTGTTCTTTATATTTAATTTTAGTCCCATTTTTCCCCAGTATGCTTCTTGACTTTCATTACCAAAGTTTGCAGACCATTTGTATTTACAGCTGTCAATTCATGGCATTGGGTTTTATCGTATTTAAATGAAGATCGCTTAAGTTAACTGAAGATCTGCTGTGTAGCCCTACCGAGACCTTGGTCACCTGGAAAGGAGGGTGACTGAATTTTAGATAGGATTGTGCACAAGTATTCTCTTGACTCGTGAATTGACTCTTGACTTGTCAGGTGCCATGGTATATATAAGAACTGAGAGCAGTGAACCAGATCAAGCAACATCTAGATAATCACTGGTCAAAAACAAAGAACAAATTCCAGCAAACATGGGTAAGAGCTGCTATTAGAGATTAAATCATACAAAATGCATTTAATATTTCTTAAAATTTAAGCCCATTGATTTTTCAAAATATTCTAATATTTTTATCTTCTAATACCTTGCTCTGCAGATCATAAATATTACCAATATTAACTATCTTATTTTTTCTTATAAAAACAAAATGTAAATTTTATTTTAAATATGGATTCACAATGTCCCAATATTTCAGATTTTTCTTTGGCTGCTGAAGCAATTGAGTCATTTTTTTGATAAGTATCTATTTTAACTTAAAACTATTTTAACTATTTTAACTCTAGCCAGACAGCAGACTGGGCTGAATTATTTTGTATATAAACAAATTCAAAATCTATTGCTTATTGATTGTTTCAAGATACTAATTCCTTGTTCATCTCAAAACATCCAATAAAACATGTTTCTCCCATCTCCAAATTAGGATTATTTCGTGCAATCAGCTTCATACATGCACTTGGATCAGAATTTTAGTTGCTTCCCTATTAATACCAAATCTGACTGGCAGAGTTCTCTTTCTTAACAATATCAAAGTGTGATAGTAGGGAGAAGAAGGGAAAAACTCAACTCTATTAACAAGGTGCCTTTTATCATTTTTTGTAATATCTGGGTAGAATTAAAAGTATAATGGGATAACTATGTTTTAATTGCATATTTTTTTAAAAAAACAATTACAGATGTAAATAATATGGGATGAGTTTGGATAAGAATTTGCATGTTATATATTTAAATGCTCCCTAATACTAGTAACTGTACAAAATGAAGTAGGTTACAATTGCTTTTCCGAATAGCTTGGATTCTGAGGGGAATAATATTAAACTAAATGACTGCAAGGCAAAGAAACTGAAGAGTTGCAATGAGAGAGTAATAAAAATACTTTCTCTGCATCTGTTAATTCTACCAAGCAATGATGACCTTCAAGCTAGTGAGAAATAATGCTACTGGGACTAACATAAGCCTCATGGAAGAATTGGAAATAGATGAATGCCTAGGTTTGGACAGCAGAGCCAATGTCATAGCTGGAATGAAATGCTGCATTTATTATACCAATGCTTGAATTTATTTCTTCACTATTATGCAAATATAAAGTAAAAGTAAGTATAAAGTAAAAGAAGAAAGAGTGGTGGGGGGAGGGAAGAAATGAACTGGATCTTATAATCTGGCATAGTTACTTTTTTATATGGCAATGGCTTCTTCATAAGCCTCTCTGTAAATCATTGGAACTACAGAGCTGAATGCAGCCAACATAAACGTTCATTCTGACTGAACAAAGCAATTCATTTGAGTGCCATGCATCGGAACAGTATTTCTTCCAAGCACACTTCAAATATATCGGGACTATCACTCCAGGAATTCCCAGTCAATGTTGCTATGGTCTCTTGGTCTCTGAGAATTAGTTTCATCCTCTCATTTTGTAATCTTGGCAGGCAACCGAAAGAGTAATTTTATTTCAACCTGAAGGACCACCTTCAGGCTTTGTATAGACCTGCATTTACAGAAACAACCAGTGGAATTTGGTCTCTATTGGCTTCTTAGATGGTTTATCTATATCTTTGCATTTGTGAGTAGTGGGATATTGCTAAAGTGTATCATATCTATAACTCATCTATCTATCATCTGTGTCTTCTGCAATTTTGTCTTCATATTTCATTAGTTTGGGACTTGTCAATCCGGATTTCAAGTCTTAATTTGCATTTGAGAAGAATTATTTCTAACAAGAAATCTTCATACATTCAGATGCTTATTATTTCACTATTTTAAATGCAAATGGGAAACCCATTGAAAGAACATTACTCTTGATTTTGTGGAGATTCTATTATTCATTCTCATTCCAGAAGCGTGAAAATAGGGATAATAGTACATTTCTATGACTAATTCAAAGGAGAAAAATGTATCTGATGAGGCAATATCTACCCATATGAAAAATATTGAACTGCCAATGTCCCCATTCCTAGGCTAATTTTTCCTTTGTGGAACTAGTTGTGGAAAATCTGCCCAGCAACCATCATTAGTGGCTTGGAATTATTTTTCCAATTAGAAGAACATTGGGTTTTTTTTGTAACCCCAAGGCCATGTTTTTCTTAAGACAGCAAGTCAAGATAAGAAACTGTTAGAGAAATTTCCTCCAGAGGTTCATTAGCTACTAAATACAAGCAATTCTTCAAAAAATTGATTTAGACAACATGAATGGATGAGGTTGTCTTCGGTTCACCTCTCTGCCTGGTACTTGTGCTTTCTTGCTCTACTTCCAAAATAAACTTTCTTAATTCTACTAGAGCAGATGATGCCAAAGGGCCTTTGTGTGTCCTGCCCCAGGCCTTATACAGGTTGCTGTTCCATAGGATACTCCTCCTGCTGCTGCTCCACCTCAGAGTTGAGCTGGCCATGACAGTCTGCAACAAATTGTTCAACATAGGTTAAAGACAAATGAGCTATCATACTCCTAGGATTCTTGTTCATAACCAGTGTTTCCCAACCTTAGCAACTTGGATGTCTCCCAGAATCTCCCAGCCAGCTGGCTGGCTGGCTGGCTGGAGAGTTCTAAGAGCTGAAGAACATACATCTTAAAAGTTACTGGGCAGGGTACAAATAAATATAATAAAGCCAAAGTTTTGCTCAAATTTAAAAGGGGTCAACCTATTTTCCAAAGCACTAGAAGGCAAGTCAAGAAGCAACAGCTGTAAACTAAACAAAGAGAGAAGTAACCTAGAACTAAGAATTGAGAAATTTCAAAACAGTGAGAACAATTCACCAGTGGAATGACTTGCCTTCAAAAGCTGTGGATGTGCTACCACTGGAGGCTTTTAAAAGTGACTGAACAGCCATGTGTCTAAAATGGCTCGGGGTTGGACTAGAAGACCTCCAAGGTCCCTTCCAACTTTGTTATTCTGTGTTTCCTGATTCTACTTTGCAGGCATTCCGCCTCAAGTCCCTGGCTACTGGCTGATTTGCAGGGCCATTCTCACCCTTTGCCAAAAGCCATCTCTCTTCTCTTGCCAGCCCATGCTAGAGGGAGAAGTTAGGTGAGAGAAGCAAAGGGAGGAAGGATGATAGGATCAGAAAATTGATGTGTCTCTTCCTCCTCCTCACCTACTATTACTGCCATCCATAGGAAGAGAGATGAGGGGAAAGAAGAGATATGTTTCCCCATCTCCTGCCATGGGTGACAAAAAAGTTTGGAGAGAAAGGGGTATTGGATTCTTCTCTCATCCTATCTCTCTTCTGGTACTGGGGAAGAAAATGAGATCTAGGAAATCCACCAGAGAGGCTTTAACTGGTCTAGATATGTCTTAATGGTAAATCTTAGATTCATTTAGAGATGATATTCTACCTACTTTTATTTCATGATAAAATTCTTGAATATTCAAGAAAATATCAATATTGGAAGCCTTTCTTCTAATCCTTGTCTATAGAGAGATAATGGGAGCTACTCTCAGTGTTTATATATTATTATTAAATTGTCCTTTGCAAGCTTTAGTGTATTGCATATTGCTATACTACTATATAATAATAAGGTTTATGTCTGATAACAGCTCTCATTATATAAACTCTATTCCTTTCTGCACCAATTAGTGCAACTGATAGATTTAATTAACCTCATTTTTTTATGCTGTGTGGTATGACTCAAGGCTAACATCCAAGTTTCTACTTCTAAAATACTACACCATTCATTAGTAACACTGCAATGTTAAGGTTGGTAGGTAGGTGGATACATTATTAAATGATAGATAGAAAGATAGATAGATAGATAGATAGATAGATAGATAGATAGATAGATAGATATGATAGAGTGAGTCAGACAGATTTACTTTCAAAGATAAGTCCAAGAGATTATCTCCTATGATATGCCTATCTTAATGCAAACTCTTTTGAACTTACTTTGTAGTCATATTATTTGATTACATAAAGGAGAACTGTTCATCAAGCAAAGTTTTCAGAATCCAGTTTTACCTTATCCATTAATTAAAGGGGAGAGGGAAAGAAAAGGAGACAGATCTTATGCAAGCTTAAATATTTCAAATTTAGCCATAGCTTTGGCCCAGACTTTACATTCCAAGAAATATTTAGGCATATGAAGTTCATTAATGGTATTATTTATTTATATTTTTTCTTGAAAGCAGAGTTGAGTTTTTTAAAAAAATAAAACACATTTCTTTCTTTCTCTTTTGTTTTTTTTTAATCTATAATAAAATAAGAGACAGTTACATGTAAAATGTCTGCAATGCTAACCTTAACAGATAAAAAAAACATTTCTTTGCAAGAATTTGTAACAGATAAAAAAGAAAGTTCCATGCTTTCTAGGAATTGCAAAATACAGAGAAATATTTCAATATTCTGGAAGGATTGGTCTCACATCTGAATTGACTTTATTTTTCATTCACAAGATCATGACATCATGCAATGACTGCATGATGTTATAAAGTTATCCAGTTCCATATGTGTTCCCTAATAGCAATAGCACTTAAACTTATATACCGCTTTAAAGTGCTTTACAGCCCTCCCTAAGCAGTTTACAGAGTCAACATATTTTCCCCAACAATTTGGGTCCTCATTTTACCCACCTTAGAAGGATGGAAGGCTAAGTCAACCTTGAGCCTGGTGAGATTCGAACTTCCAAATTAGAGGCAGCCAGCAGCCAGCAGAAGTACCCTGCAGTACTGCATTCTAACCACGGTGCCACCACTGCTGTTGACTATATTTTTCCTTTTCCGTATGATTGGGAGGTAGGGATTTTTCCCCCTTGTTTTGTTTTGTACAGCAATCTCAACCCAAATATCACTGGGATCCAATTAGAGTCTCTCAAAATTTTCTCTCATTGAAAAATGGAAGAGCATAATTCTCTCTCCTCTTGAAATCTTCAAAGAATTGTGGGATCTTTTTAGCATGCTGTGGGGCACAGAGCAGAAGAGAAAAAAAATTATGAGTGAAATCATACTTACACAAGACCAGATTTCAGTCATGACATAGGTAGCATTATGATGTTGTATTGCTACTATGGGATATTCTTTGAGGAAAGCAAAGATAATGAGAGGGAAATGCATTAGATAATATTTATTTATTTATTATTAAACTTATATGCCATTGATCTCACTATCCAGGAGAACAAAGTAGCAAATAAAGAAACAATGTCTTAGCTTTAAAGAATAGCACATATTAACATAGTTAACCCTGCAAATACTAGGAAGAAGAAATACTTGTTCTTCAGGAAATGCTGCTTTTGATCTAAGATGTAAATAGGTAAAAAATGTTATGTAGCCATAGCTATAAATGTAAATACCTGTTTTATTATAACATTGTTTACATTTCTGTGCTTTTACTTTAAGCAGCTGGCTGTCACATAAAGTATTTTGAAACAAAGGCCCGGGTACAATTTGTTTTAGTTTCTTTCTTGCTAAATTTACTCTACAAAGATATTGGCAGCATGGACCAGATATTAGCAGCATAAATTTCAGCTCACCAAAGATAAACATTTGTAAAGTTTTACCGAGTTAACTGTGGTGCATTAATTACATACATAATGATCTTACTGAAATGGCATGGTTTTGCCTAAAAGTTCAGTTAAACTCTTATCCCTTGTCCAAGATCATTTGCATCATATATAAGCTACTTTGGTTTCAGAAGGACTTCTTTCTAAGAAAGTGCCAATCATAGCTACAGCTGTTAAAATGCTCTTGGTGGTGACTATAAATTGTCAAACAAAGTTAAATCTTCATTTCCTTTTGGGAATTGCTGAAGAGAAAAGGCCTTCTATCTAATTGGCCTTGGCAGCGTAACAGCAGACCTATGTAACAGGTCTGACAATATTTCGTTAGACTCTTGTCACTGATAATTCAATTTGTCTTGGAACTTAATTTTATGTTTAAAGATGCTATTGGAAAGAGATGAGAAACAGCTTGTGCATCATCATACAGAGCAGTACCATAGCACAATATGCAGATCTATTCTTATGTGTCTTTCTTCCTGATTTTAATCTAGGATGTAGATATAGCATACACACAAACACATAATTTTATTGATCAGATTAGAACCAGAATACTATAATTAGGCCATTGTAGATATTATCTGAAAGTCTTTATAAGAGAGAAGAATGGGAAGGAAACAGCACATAATATGTGCACATGAATGAGGAGTTGGTATAAAACTGGCTAAAATGATGAAGCACAGTATAAAGCAGGTACTAATTATTCCTCTGAACTCATTTAAATGGTCTTCAGGCATCAGCCACAATTATTTCACTTGCAATTTGGATGTATGAAAGGGATAATAAGATGAATTTTTAAAGTAGTTGCGAAAAATTCAGGAAGATCAGGCATTGTGCATTGAATAGCCAAAAGGTTATACAAATCTTAAGTATTTCTGCCACTCAGAGAATAAGAACCAGGGACAGAGCTACATGTCAGAAGCTACTGTTTGAATCTCAGTCCTTCCATCAACTCTAAATAAATCATAAATCTAGTTCAGTGCCTGTGTGACTGTTGGCAATATGCAGCATAGCCATTTTAATCTTTTGAAAAAAATGCCTAGGCCATAGAATGCAGAGAGAGCCACAAAGATGGTAAAGGGTCTGGAATCTAAATCCTATGAAGAATAGCTGATGGAATTAGGTATGTTTAGTCCAATGAAGAGAAGACTTAGAAGAGACATAATAGCAGTCTTCCAATACTTGAAGGGCTGCCACAAGGAAGATGGCATTGATTTATTGTCATAGCAACTGGGAGGAGGACAAGAAGCAATGGGTGGAAACTCCTCAGAGAGATCCAATTTGAACATAAGGAGGAATTTCCTGATGATGAAAACTATCACACCATGGAAAAACTTGCCTCCCAGAGCTGTGGATGCTCCATCACTGAAGGTACTCAAGAAAAGATTGGACCATCATTTTTCCAAGATGGTATAAGTCTCTGGAGATTCTCAGTCATCCAGTTCATGGTTGTCCTTTTACAAAAATTGCAGAACTCCCAGGAACTCCATGCTTTTTACAGAGAGATTTTTTCTTTTCTTTGGCATATCCTCAGCCTTTTTTTATGTATACTGTGTAGTTAAGGACAAACATTAGGCAGATCTTTCCTGCAACCACTACTCATCTTGCCTTTTATTCTCTTGGCTCTCAAAAGAATTTGTAGCGGGATTTCAAAAAAATCTCCAGTTGAATCTGGAGATGAATATTTTAAAAATCCTGGGCAAGTGTGCAAAAATAAGGGAAATTGATTTTGACACATTGAAATACCGTCATCCAGAATATTTATACTTTCCAATGGATTTTATTTCCTTATGGGTGTTTTGGGGTCTTTTTGTTTTTTCAACTTTTTTTAAAGGATTTTCTTTCCTGATATGCCTGATACTCCTCAGGCTCTCTTCTATTTAGACAGTAATTTTAGAGACTGGTTATATTTAGGATTATGGCTTTACTAATCTAACTTGGAAGTAAATCCACATATGGAAATGAGACTTACTTCTCAGTAATTATGATTAGCACCCAGTTGGTAACTTGCACATTTCTTTATAACTTAGAAACCACAATATCTTAGCACTATGATTTTCTGGATTAAAAACATAATGCAGGTTAAGAAAGTGCTTTCTCAATGTTCAAAGTAACATTGCTTGCTCATGTTAATGTATTGCTTTTGTGAGCTGGTAGAAGGAAATACTTTCTCCCAGCTGAATTGGGGAAATAAATCTTTTGACCATGACCTTTTAAAATGAAGCTTGTAAAAGAAACCTAAAGAGAATCTGACTTTCATTTTATTAATAAAATAAAATAAATCTCTTTCTCGATAAGAGAAGGCCCTAAATGGCTTTTGTCCTCAATACAAGTTAAGAGGATCTCCTTTTGATTCCTATGAATGATTTTGTGTACAGCTGGATCCAGATTTAAATGCAAGCAACAAGGTTGGCAAAAGTGGACTCATACAATAATGTAGGCTTATGTATTTATATATTTATTTAGCATATGGCACGTGTTAGCCAGGGATCACTGAGTTGGCTCGCTGCCTCTGTGAAAGGAATTTTTTTCGGGTGGTGTTATCTTTACCTGTGGGATGTCTGAATGCCAGTAGGTATTTGGGGAAGGCCCCTTTCTTGTCCCTGCATGATTTATCCACTCATGGGAATCGAACCACTGAGCTGCCAACTCAGCGGTGCGCAAGCTCAGTGTCTTACCATGTGAGCCACCATGGCCCCATAAAAATGTAGGCTGATTCAGGAGAAAGGGGTCTTCCTCCAAATCAAAAAGAGGTCCTTTTGCACAAGAAGAGCACCATTTGTGGACAAGGCCTCTCCTTAGTTTCCTCACAGACAATAGGCCAGGTTCCCTTGTTTTTTCTGTAGTCTTTAGAAGAGTGGAAAAGCTGCCAGAGGGAAAAAATGCTCAAAAAAACTTCTCCAATACATTCTTAATATTAATATCTTAATGTGATCCATTAAATGTATATCCCGCCCTTCAGCTTGTATAACATTCAAAACTGTTTACACTGATAAAAAATGCAAATGATAAAACATAGAAATTAATAACAGACCCTTAAAATGTAAGTGATAAATTTATCCACTTTCATTTATTTCTGGCATTAATATAAATAGATAATGAAACATTTATTCCTTATTTTGATAACCATATATACATAGGTATAAATACATGTATTTTCATTATTTATTCTAAAGTATTTATAACTCACTCCAATCTCAGATTATTCTAACTGGCATACATAATCATCCTCAAGAACTTTTAAACTGGAAGATTCTACTGTTCCTCAATTTTTTTATGATCCAAATTTAAATTAACATCTGCAAAGAAAAAACTGAGATAACAATTTTGGATCCTAGAATTTTCTCTCTCTTTTTTTGGTAAATTCCATGTTATATCAAGATCCACAGTACAAAATGTGTTTTGGATTTGGTTTAGGATGTTATGTTTTTCCAGCCATTATGATTTGTAAAGTAAGGCTTGGAGTTGTATGTTAGAAGAACATAGATCAAGGCCTGTGGGCCAGATGTGGGCCATGGGGTGCTTAGGTCTGGCCCGCAGGACCACCCTGGAAATAACAAGGGACCAGCCCACATTGCCTCTGCCTCTGAAAACAGAGCTCAGAAGGGCCACATGCAGCCCTCCTGAGCTCCATTTTCACTGGCAGAGGCTTGCAGGAGCCATTGCAGATGGAAATGAAGTTTAGGAGCCCATTTTCACTGACAGAGTACTCAGGCCACCCCAGGCACCCCAACATGAGTGACATTGAGCTGGCCATGCCCCACCTGGCCACACCCACCCCTCCCCCCAAGATCAAACACAACCCTGATGCTTCCCTCAATGAAATCAATTTTGACACCCCTGATATAGATGGTTCTAGTTTATTTAATAAACTGTGGTTATATAAAGCTTGGCTTTGTTATCCAGACAATTATATTATGTTGTGTTATGGAACATTTTCTAATATACAGCAGAATTATTCTTCAGTCTTTTTTTTTTTTGTCTTGACCCCATAATCCTTTGCATGGGTTGAAGTTGGGGCAACTGAATGGAGCTGAGTGTTTACTGGCCAGATGCCCTTTCTTTTGCCAATGCAGCATTCGCAGCTGATATTTACGCCCTTTGCCCAGAGAGAGAAATACCTGCCTTTATCTAGGATCGAACTGACAGCCTCCTGATTGTGAGGCGAGAGCTCCACCTCTAGGCCACTGTACCACTCCATAATTGTGCTTCAGTGTTTCTTTAATTTTGAATGTGAGTGGGTCCAGTTCTTGATGGGACAACCCACAATACTTTACTATTTGGAGACACTGAGGGATACCATTCAACAGTAAGGGAGTCCAAACAGTCTCTTCTGAATTACTTTAAAATGAATAAAACAGTCAGACTGCATGATTTGTGTGTGTGTGTGTGTGCATTGGAGATCCTAAATCAAAATGATAGCTTTATAGAGCATATTAAGGGTGGACAGAGGCCTGAAAATATTTTGGGATAGATTTCAGCAATTGTGGACTTCACACCATAAGCATTTTGTACTTTAAAACTCATCAAAACTTCCAAAAATGCCCCCCCCCCAAAGGTCACACATTAGTTTCATCTACCCTGGGTTGATTCTGGGGTCATTTCAACATACTGTATCCAGTGAACACCAGGTTGAGAAAAGATATCATAAGGAAATGATGTTATAACAGATTTACTATCAACATTAAGGGAATAACTGGGTAGGCCCCATAAAGAGTTATTAAGCTGAAAATGCAATCATCCTACTCCACCTATTAATATTTCCTGACTTAGTCCCATAGAGAAAATAATGGAAAATATATATAATTTACATTCTTGTCTCCAGTTTGTATTGTGTCTCTTAATCTCTATTTTATTATCTCTTTCCTGTAAAGGTTTGGCCAATTTTTGCCTTCACTGAGATATCAAGTGCTTGCTATACATTAAATGGTGCTGTAGAGGAATACTGTCTGAACTCATTCTGATACCTTAAAGTGAATAGATTGAAGGATGCAACCTTGATCACTGGAAAAAAGGAAGGCAACTTGAAAACTCTCAGATTCACATCATTCTGGGATTGAGGAGAAGCCATAGAGATAGAAAAACACCCACACAGCATGAATAAACAAGATGATACCTCCCGCCTACCAACCATGCATACCATATGCTCCATTTGGAAATCTGGCCCTCATATTATAAACGAGTAGAGAAAGAATGACACCAGTCCCACACCCACGAGTGCCACACAAAGATGCTACCACCACATTTCCACGTAGAAAAAAGACTCACACCCACCATAAGATGTGACACGACCACGACATGAAGCCAAACAACAGGATCACAGTTCACCAGCTCAAATCCCCCAGCAACTAAGACTAACATGAGCACAACCAAGCCCCCACCTAAACAGAACACGCCCCCAGCCAATCAGAACACAGCCAACCCACCTACCAATCAGAACACAGCCAAACCCCCAACCAATGAGAACAACACCCCACCCAATCAGAACACAGTCAAGCCCCACCCAATCAAGTCACACCCCCACTAGCAGTTAAAAGAGAAGCAGCTGCAAGCTCACTTACTCTGAAACACAGAGCTGAAGAAACAAAGCCTGGAAGATGATGAATGAGACTTCATCGAAACGTTGCCTAGATACTTCCAATTCTACACCGGGAGAAAACCCGAATAACCAAAGATCCATATATATATATTGTTTTTTTAAGTTTCGCGGTACTTACATGTGTGCTATCAGCTTCCTTCGGTATTATCCCACGTCATTTTAGTGCTTTTAAAGTTGTAAACAACGTTTCAGCAGAATCTCATCTGCCATCATCAGGCTTCTATACTGAGTTTGTATGTGGGTCCGGGCTATCACAGCCGTTGGTTTTAAATTTGAGGCTTAGCCTACTGCTGTGCCAGGATGTTTTTTTCTACATCCTGATGGTTGGGAGTCTTGGTCTGTGTTTATTGGACTTGGAGTTTGGTTTGATTGGTGTTTCTGGTTCTTCTGTCTGGTTTTGTGCTTTGATTGGCTGGCAACACGTGTTCCTGTATATGGAGGCTTTCAGTGCAGCTTGGCTTCGCGTGAAAGGGTGGGCTATTATCTTATTAGGAAGCTAGGTTTCATCTGGGTGCCTGGTTGGTGTGTCAGTGTGTTTGAGCTGGAGGATAATCAGAGGGAGTCTGTTTGTGCCCAGGTGTTTGCCTGGTTTTGGTGTGGAGATCTTTCTATGTTGAGAGTGTAGGCTTCCAAAGTGATTGACAGTCTGGTGGAATCATCTCTTCTTATTCATTGCTTTCAGGTTCTTTTTCAATCTCTATGGCTTCTCTGATGATTTTTGTGGCTGGGGATTTTCGTATAGTGGCTGAGGGTTTTGGTGCCATTGAAGTTGATGTTATTGACCTGTGGCTTTCATGTGCTGTTTTGTGCGTTGATTGGCTGGCAACATGTGTTCCTATATTAGAGGCTTTTAGTGCAGCTTGGCTTCAAGGAAATGGACAGGCTATACATTTGTTAGGAAGCTAGGTTTTCTTCTGGGTGCCTGTTGGGTGTGTTGGATGAGCTGGAGGTATCAGGGGGGATCTGTTTGTGCCCAGGTGTTAGCCTGGCTTGTGGTATGGAGATTTTTTTTTGTTTGAGAGTGCAGGCTTCCAAATGATTGACAGTCTGGTGGAATCATTCTTCCTTTTGGGAGATACTGTCCTTCAATCGAGATAAATAGCCAGTTGATTATATCTCATGGCTGAAGAGATAAGCTGGTTATCCTTTACCCACTTGTAAAACTGCAGAGATTAATTACATGTAAAATGACACAACTGCAAAGTTGTTATGTACCAATGAAGAACATATACATATGTTTCTGTGAGCTGTAGCATATGGAGAAAGAAATGTGTGAACCCTTTCCTTGCTAGCTGCAATTCCCCCTGAAAATTGTTTAGCCATCAAGCAGTTAACCAGACAAACAAAAAAGTAAACAAACATTAAATTGCTTCCAGCATTCCATTAATCTGGAAACAAAAACAGAAATTATATTTGGGGGAGATGCCATAAGCCCTTGGATTAACAATGCCCTTGGATTAAGTGATTGAATTAATTATGAAGCTGTTTTAGGATTTATGATTGAATCACATTTATGAAGTTACCCAAATGACAATAACTCTGGACAGCGAACCTATCTTCATTCCTTTGTTGTTCTGATCATTTCTAATTAGATCTCTAATGAAAGTGAACTGCACCTATAATTAGACCTCTCATGAAAGTGAGCTAATGAAAGTAGCAGAGTAGAGTAGAGTAGAATAGAGCAAAGCAAAGAGAAGAGAAGAGAAGAGAAGAGAAGAGAAGAGAAGAGAAGAGAAGAGAAGAGAAGAGAAGAGAAGAGAAGAGAATTCTTTATTGACCAAGTGTGATTGGACACACAAGGAATTTGTCTTGGTATAAATGCTCTCAGTGCACATAAAAGAAAAGAAAATAGTTATGAATGTCCATTTTTTCAGTGAGATTTATCAGAAGTCTATAGTGATCGAATAACAATTTCTGTGTAGTTATTCCCAGGTAAGTATTATAGGAGTGCAGTGGAAACATGTCAGTTTGGTTTTTTTTAATTGTGAGAAATATTCGTGTTCCTTGGTGCTCCACGCTTCCTCTTGAAATCCTCCTCTGCTTGAATTTTTTCCCCCTCCTCTCCAACACCTTCATGGCATACTTATGCTCCTTCCAAGACTGTAATGGAACATGAAAAGACAAAAAACCTAGCAGAAAAGCTTGCCAAAACCCTTGTAGCCTGTCCAAATTGCTTCTAATGTATCGTTCAGAGAACTGACATTTTGCTTGTTTGATAGCACCACATACTTTCACATGAGAAACTATAGGGTGGTAGGCTTCCGTTACAGTATTTCTCCTTTGCTGAAAAAGGACTGTGAACTGTCCATGGCCACTGAAAGGGGTTGAGAAACAGCATTCTCCTCTGGCCTGGGAGGAGTGGGAGAGGAAGTTTTGGTCTGTGTCTGCAAGGAACAGAAAGGAGACAGGCTGTGTCTTGTTTCTCTTATCTGGGGGAGGAGGGTGGGGAGTCTCTTTGAGTCAAGATGATATTAATTAGCCCCATTGCTTTCAACAGTTCCATATGTCTTTTTTTTTTTTTTTGCAAACAAGGCACCCTGTATTTGTATANTTTTTTTTTTTTTTTGCAAACAAGGCACCCTGTATTTGTATACAGAGATAATGTTATTGTTGGGCATGTGCATTTGGGAGTAATGGCAAGCAATTGGTAGCATTGACCTGAGAAGAGAAGGAAGAGCACAAAGATTGGCATGTATACAAGCTATCTTTTCTAAAAGTAAAAAGAATATTTTCTTCACTGTCAATTGACTGTGTCAATTTCCAACATTGTCGATATATGAGAGCTCTATAACTAGGATTGTGGATAGACAGGTAATTTCTCTGATCATGATTTTAATGGTAATACTCCATCATAATGAGTCACACCTGATAAGCTACTTCAGGTCCATCCTACATTTTAGCTAATATACAGTACTGTAATGCATAAAGAGTTAAGATGGGACATTTCTGATTAACATTTCATAAACCTGTTGCCTCTAAATAAACAAGTATCTTGAATAAGGAATCCCTAAGGATAGGTTTCCTGCATCCCAGTTTTACAGCAATATTTTTGATGTGAATATATTTCAGGTTCACTGTCAAAATTGCTAGGCATATTTTGTCAAAGCATAACAAAGAAACTTATTAATGCATATTATATGAAATGAGAAAAGGTGTTAGTGCAGGAAGAAAGACAAAAAAAAAAGTGCCTTCCGTTTGTGACAGATTTGCTGCAGAATGACAGAACATTGTCACTGAGATCTTGTTCTGTAAAACTTGGAAGGTTCCAAGTAGTCTCTTCTGATTGGCCAGAAAGGCCAGTAAAGGATTGGTTCATTAGGAACCAATCC
>BHFT01002755.1:0-24784 GCA_004320025.1 Laticauda laticaudata | reverse complement strand
TTTCTCGTCCGCTGTGTCCTTTTTACAAATGTTTTGCATCCGTCGGCCAGTGTGACAGGGCCTTAAGCAGCATGTTGGATGGGGAATTCTGGGAGCTGAAGTCTAGACACTTTAAAGTTGCCAGACTTGATAAGTATTAATCTGATGTTATCTACAATATATTTCTTGTCAGCAGATGTTTGATTTAGTTGTATGAGGTACAATAACAATAAACTAAACTAAACTAAACTCTAACAGTATTTTCAGCAATTCTTGGCAGCCTGGATCTCAATTCAGCCTGGGCTTGCCAGGGCTTTTGCTGTTTGCTCCTTTAAAGACACAAGCATATGATAAGATAATGAAAATCTGCATATTTAAGAAAGAAGTTTTCTGTGCTATAATTTTAGCTGTTAAACGCTTGGGGTATTTTTAATAGGAAGCAATCTTTTGTGGATCTTTCATAAGAGCTCAGTTTTAGCAAAACAGACTGGACTGACAGCTTTGAATACATTACCTGGCAAATAACATAATAAGAAAGCAAAGCCTTTTATTTGGGTAAGCCTCACTTGTGCATTTTCTCATTGTTATTTTCCCCTCTTCTCATTTCTTTTTGCATGAGACACATTAATGCATCTGACATTATATACATCTAAATACTGCAGAACAATGCATTATTATATTCTTTAACTAACACCTCACTGAATACTGTACTTATAATTAATATTTTAGTTTTGTATTTTCCTTTCTATAGTTAACTGTCTACAATGTTTTTCCCCACTAGAAAGTCAAAAGGTAAACCCACTTTATATACACTTAAATAGATAAAGATTATTTAATTGGGATGCCAAATTAGTAAAACTAACTTGACTAATAAGCAAAAACAATAAAAGAATATTTTGTCCCAAGCTACATAGTAAGCACAAAAATGTTTACATTAATTTCTAATATTTTTAGTCATCTTTCAATTTTCAAAAAATATCAACATCTAAAAGAAAACACTCCACTGTTCTGAATTTCTACCCCAAAATGCCCACAAGATTATTAAAAACATGTTCATTTTCATGCTGACACTTATGCAGATTTTCAGTTCCAAGGTACTGTGTGACACGCACAATCAAAATGAAAATTAAATTCAATAAATGTAATCTAATTTGATACAAGAAAATGTATAAATTGCCTTGCCAAGCTCTGTATACTGCACATGCATTTAAACCTTCTTATGTCTGATTATTTCATTGTTTGGACATATTTGCAAATAGCTATAAAGAAAAACATTATGCACTCTACTACTAATTTCTAATGTGCAACAGGTGTTTGGTTTTTTTAGTGAGAAAGTAGATTTCAAAGTCAGATCCTCTAAAGAAAAAGCCAACAATGATAAGGGCCAAAGAGGAAGCCAGCCTGTATTTAAAACACCAAAAATTGCATTTCTGTATTAAAAGAGAGAATGTTGAATTAATAATAATGGCCTATAACTAAATTGCTAATGCATTTACAGTGCAAAAAGGAGCCATAAATATATATTCTGATCTCTTTATTTTTGTCACAAGAAAAAAAGAAGCAGCCAAGGGCAGAAAATTTACAATCTAGAATGATTTTCATACTGTCAACCTTTCCAAGAACTTTATTCTAATAGTATTGTGCATGTTGATAAGTGAATAAATATTTATACTCATTATCTTTCATTTCATATATTTCTTGATGTGTTATGCTTTGCAATAAAAACAGATTCCTATAATTTCTATTTCTAAAAATGAATAATCACATCAAAATACCTCAAAAAGAGATAAGGATGCCATCACTTCCCTCTCTTTCCCAAGTAGTTGTAATCAGTAGTAGATTTTACTGGAATGAAAAATTATTCATTACTGGTCATTATAGGAGGTGCCTAACCTGGTTCCCAATATGTTGTTTGATTCTTCTTATGTTATACTTTGTCACTAGTCAGTGAAGCAACCTATTCAGGTTATCCAAATATCTTTTAAAATAATTCACATTATTTATGTCAGTTTTATTTATTAATTAGAATGCAAGGCTGGGGAGATCAACTCATGAATCCTAGTGGATGACTTTGGGCCAGTTGCTATCTCTCAACCTAGCTATCTCACAAGGTTACAGTAATGAGAATAAGAATGAAGTATAAAGCCATATAAGTCGCCATGAGCTCTCCAAAGACAAAGGAGATATCACTAAGATAAGCTAAATAATCTATTCCAGGTACTTGTTAAAATCCTTGCTATTCCTTGTACAATCTGAGGACAGAAATGTACACAGCAGATCTACGCATTGCAATATCCAGTGTTTACAATCTACTGCACAGAAATGTCAGAGACTAATTTTAACATTAAGTGAGCAGAATGTAAGGTGTGGTCTGACCCAGGGGTCTCCAACCTTGGCAACTTTATGACATGTGGACTTCAACTCCCAGAATTCTAAGAGTTGAAGTCCACACATCCTAAAGTTGTCACGGTTGGAGACCCCTGATCCATATAATAAGAAGGAAAACCACTGCATGCAAAATACCTACTGAAGAACTGAAGTCAGGAACTGTAAAGCAAGGTTTGTGAGTTGGGAAGGATAAAGCTGATCCCTAATACAACATAAAGGCAGTACTTGGTTCTGCAGCAAACTATTGTACAAATAGAAAAGGGTGGATGCTATCATACTTGAGATCACAAGGTGATGAAATGAAATTAATACAATTATCTGCTGACTAACAAATTGCTTGGCTTTTGGGGCTCAATGTTAGTTGCTAAGCTAGCTCTTCCATATACTTCTCTCCTCAGTCAACCAACAATGTGTCTATAAAATGGAGGAAAGGAGAGCTGAATTAATATCAAGCTCAATGTGTCCCATCATGTTTCTGCACCTGCTTTTTTGCTTTCCTATGTTTTGATCCCAATTTGCTTTCAACAGTGTAAGAAATATAAGGGGGGGGGGAGAATATACTGAATTTTCATGAAAGTGCCATTTCTAGCTTAAGGCCCTGTCACACTGCCCAACGGATGCAAAACGGACACAACGGATGAGAAAAATGTTCCATCGTTGTTATCCGCTCTCCAAAGAAGGCCAAAAATTTGCATTAACCGGAGCAGATAAACGGATGCAGGGTGAGCGCAGGCGGCGATGGAGTAATCGGCATGCGGAAACGGAAGTCCAGCGGTGGAGCGATGAGGATGCGATGGCCACATCTGCTGGCTTTCCGGGGGACCCTCACCAAAGCGACCACGGAACAGAGATACAGCGGATGCAGAACGGATGCACAGCGGATGACAGTGGATGCCACAGCAGATGCCAAGCGGAGCGGATGCACAGTGGATGCAAGCAGAAGCCACGATAAGCGGATACTAATGCGATTTGCGATGGGCGGAGGATGCTTGCGTCAGCCCATGGATATAATGACAAGCGAGCTCGGAAGTAGAGGGTCGCCATTCAGAGGAAGAGCCGCTCCAGACACATGCGACTCTTCCTGTCCTGCCTGCATGTCTTGCCTGCCAAGCCCCCCCCCTTGTGCTGCAGCCTTGTGCAGGACAGGCTGAGGAGCCCATTCCTATTTAATTTTTTTAATCGTATCTCCTGTCTCTGCACGTCCATCTGCTCCAGCTGGGGAAGTTGGCGACAGTGTTTCAGGAGTTGTTCGCTGGCTTCTTCCTTCACGTGAGACTCGTGGATGGGGCTTGCACATCCTCAGTGTCTATCAGTTTTGCCCTTGCCTCCATTCCCCAGGCTCATTGTCCCCATTAGCCTTGCTGGAGGTCCACGAGCCTGTTCTGCCAACACTGGGTAGCGGTGTCGCCATTGAGATTGTGCAGGATGCAGAACCTAGTAATCTGACATCAGTCCCACACTGATCCTCTCCTCTGGTCTCTTCGTTCGATGCTCGCATATGGTGCGTGGGAACGTTCCTGGACCGATCTCGCGCGATTGTATGTCACTCCTGCATGGTAGGTGGTCCCTAGCCCTCTACTATACAAAAAGCCTAGGCTGGCCCGCACGGTTTTCCAGGTATCATGAACCCAGGGAAGTCGGCGGCATACGTTGCTAAAAAGATTCCCCCTCCCACCCGCCTCCTCGCCCCCCCCCCCCCCCCCCCGCTCCCCTCGCCCACCCCCCCCCCCCCCCCCCCCCCCCCCCCCCGCCCCCCCCCCCCCCCCCCCCCCCCCCCCCCCCGCCCCCCCCCCCCCCCCCCCCCCCCCCCCCCCCCCCCCCCCCCCCCCCCCCCCCCCCCCCCCCCCCCCCCCCCCCCCCCCCCCCCCCCCCCCCCCCCCCCCCCCCCGCCCCCCCCCCCCCCCTCCCCCCCCCCCCCTCCCCCCCCCCCCCCCCCCCCCCCCCCCCCCCCCCCCCCCCCCCCCCCCCCCCCCCCCCACCCCCCCCCCCCCCCCCCCCCCCCCCCCCCCCTCCCCCCCCCCCACCCCACCCCCCCCCCCCACCCCCCCCCCCCCACACCCCCCCCCACCCCCCCCCCCCCCCCCCCCCCCCACCCACCCCACAACCTCCGAAATACACGGACCGATACTGCACTAAAAAAAAACTGCGGGGGCCCCCCCCCACCCCCAAGCCGAACACGGACCTTGAAACAAAATATTTATAAAAGGGGGGAGCAAGGCTTGAAGATCCTCACTTGCACGGGTGAGGAGTCTGGGTGTAGAGGCTTCATGAGGTAGGTTGTGAGGGAGAAGGCGTCATCCCACGATGAAGTAGGGCACATCTGTGTGTCATTGGGCAGGGGGCTGGATCTGGGAAGCCCACAATGAGGGTTGCATTCCAGCTCTCCTTGAGGTGACTGGCGTTGTATACCTGGGCATCTGAAGATGAGCCGTTGCCTGAAGCATCGATGTACATGAACTTGTAGTCAGCATCGACCATGGCGAAGAGGATGATGCTGAAGAAGCCCTTGTAATTGAAATAAGTGGACCCCGACTTGGCTGGAGCTTTGCAGGCCACGTGCTTGCCATCTATGGCGCCAACGGTGTGGGGGAAGTTCCACTTCTGATACCACTGCTCTGCAACTTTCTTCCATCCTTCTCATGGAGGGGCACTGGAGGAGCTCCTCCTGTATTCTTCGATGATGGTCTTCACCACTCCTCTAACCACAATGCTGATGGTGTTGGGGTGGCACCCTCCAGCCGTACTGCATGCTCCTGTAGGTGGTCCAGAGGCCAGGTGGCGCAGAGTGAGTGCCACCTTGAGCCCAGGTTCCAGGCTGGGCGGAGATTTGGTGTTTGCCTTGGTCAACCTGGGTGTCAGCGCGCTGCACAACTTCGTCAAACATGGCTGGAGGCATCCTCATGAAGTTCTGGAATGCACAATAGTCTTCGTTCCTGAGCTCCACCATCAGCTTGTTGTACAGCCCATCCTCTGCTCTTCTGGTGAACCATCTTCGTACCCAGACGCTTCTGGCGCCCTTTTTCTTCCCGTAGTAGAGTTCACAGAGCCTGTAGATGGCTTCGCACTGTTGCAGAAGGGATGGTGGCTGCCAAAAGGACTGTGTTACGATCCCCGGTGGACATGACTGGATGCTGTGGAAGTTCAAGAGTCAGATGAAGGCTGCAGAGGTCTGCAGCAGGGCTGCTGGTCTGAAAGTGAGTTCCAGATGTGTTGCTCCCCCTTTTTATAGGCAGTTATAGGTGTCCCTTTGCATCCTCTAGGCATCCTCTAGGCATCCTTAGGCATCCTCTAGACATTCTTTAATATCCGAGATAGGATCCCCTCTGCAGACGTTTTTTCCGTTTATAAATGCTTTGTTTCTGCTTGGCATCCGTTCTGCATCCGTTCTGCTTCCTCCCTGCGTCCGAGCGGATGCGAGGTGCGTGGATGCGAGCGGGATGCCTTGCGGGATATAGCGGATGCATAACGGATGCATAACGGATGCGTTGCGGATGCAGAACGGACGAATTGGATACATTTTCCACGCAAAAGTTTTGAGCAGCTCAAAACTTTCTGAGTGGATAAAACGTCAATAAACGGATGCTGGACGGATAGAGAGGAAGCAAAATGGAGGCAGTGAGTACATCCGCAGTTACACCACACCAACGTATGGCAAGCTTTTTTGTCCGTTTTACATCCTCTTTGCATCCGTTGGTGCAGTGTGACAGGGGCTTTAGAGCGAGTGAGCAAATTCACATTTACAAGGAGGCAAAGCAAGATGGGTTTGCCTGACTTGAAGAAAGAAAGGAACCAGTGCAGAGCACACAGGTAGAAAACTGGAGATTAAGCACACACACAAATTAATAATACAATTGAACATAGAGATTTTTTTTAATGGTACCAAATGGAACAAGGAACATTATTAAAACAACCTGCTGTTATGGAAGTGTTATGTGAGCTAAGGGAGTGTGACAAGGTCATGTCAATAAAGATGAGAAATTGGGGGCTGATAAACAAGCAGGTTGTCCTCCATCTGTTCCAAATGATGGTCTATTCCCAGTCAGTCTCAACTTTCACATATGGGTGTAATGCAGTATTTCATATTCCTTTGTATAATAATTTTATTAACCATTACAGTTAAAAAATGAAAACTGATATGAGAAAGAAAGAAAAAAAAGGAATAGAAAGTATAGAAAAGAAAAAATAGAAAGAAAAATTAAAAAATAAGAATATAATAAAGAAAAATAAATATATTTCCCTTCATCATAAGTATGTAAACAATTTTAGTAACCTCTCTTAAAACACAACAAATAATCTCTTCCCATCATGTATAATTTTTATCTATTTTTAAAAAAAC
Organism: Laticauda laticaudata; assembly: GCA_004320025.1. NCBI lineage: Eukaryota > Metazoa > Chordata > Lepidosauria > Squamata > Elapidae > Laticauda > Laticauda laticaudata. The sequence goes on along the minus strand of BHFT01002755.1, from coordinate 18,081 downwards.
TTAAAACCAAGTTGTTAAGTCCTGATGAGCAAAAGTTCATCAACAGTTACCAGAGATAACAACATACCTGTATCTATTTTAATTTTGACCAAACAAACCAATTTTATATTCCTTTCTTTTACTTTTAACAATCTTGATCTTTAATCCCTTCAAGAGGGTTAGAACATGACTTTAACAAGTCTCTTTCATAAACGTAAGAAAGTTACCTAGACCACTTTATTGATTAGTTATTTGTATATCCCTTGTAATTACTAAGATATCAGCTGCTTTCATTTATATATCCCATGTAGCATCTTTTTCCATACCATTCTTGTAACCTGTCATTTTAAAATCCACTTTCAGATCAGCCCGTCCTATCAGATAAAACTTGTCCCATTTCCATAACATCTTTTAAACATAGTCCATCTCTAATGGCAGATACTTTTACAATCTACTTCTGGATCCATTTTTCAAAAATAGCATTCAATAGGTCCAATAATACAGCATTTTGCTCCATTCTATATGAGTAAATCAAACAAATATTTTTTCAATTTCCTATCTGATTAGAAAAGGAAGCATGTGAACTCAGGCACTAATTGCAGTTTGTGTTAAGATATCCTTCCCTTGTCTCCCAGAGCTTTAATTTCACCAGAGACCACAGTCTTTCATTCCCCTCATAGAAGATGGATAGAAGATAGAATTCTTTATCGGCCAAGTGTGATTGGACACACAAGGAATTTGTCTTGGTGCAAATGCTCTCAGTATACATAAAAGATACATTTAACAAAAGTCAAGACTCATAAGGTACAACTCTTAATAATAGTCATGGGGTACAATAAGCAATCAAATCATACTAGAAAACAGTCAATATAAATCGTAAGGATACAAGCGACAAAGCTACAGTCATACAGTCACAAGTGGGAGGGGATGGGTGACAAGGAGTGATGAGAAGATTAACAGTAATAGTACTGTACACTTTTTAAATAGTTGAACAGTGTTGAGGGAATTATTTGTTTAGCAGAGTGATGGCATTTGGGAAAAACTGTCCTTGTGTCTAGTTGTTCTGGTGTGCAGTGCTCTATAGCATTGTTTTGAGGGTGGGAGTTGAAACAGTNTACAGGTCCTCAATTGAAGGCAGGTTGGTAGTAATTGTTTTTTCTGCAGTCCTAATTATTCTCTGAAGTCTGTGTCTGTCTTGTTGGTTGCAGAACCAAACCAGACAATTATAGAGGTGCAGATGACAGACTGGGAGCAACTGTGTGAAGTACTTGTGGACAATATCTGGTCCCTTTCTTTTTCTGTATAGAGGAATTGCAAAGTCAGTATATTTGTGAGTTCTTCATTCCATTGCAGTTGTCAGAGCCATCTTCAGTTCATCATTTCTTCCCCAGAAATTCTAGTATTGTATGTCCAGCTTTTGTGCCTTCAAAACTAACTTCAACTTCAGTTACCAATGCAGCACTTTTAAAATTACTTATGTGCTTCCCAGGAGAGTTCATATAAACGTATTCATCATTCAATTATTTCCACAAATGCTGACTTGCACCTGGAAAACAGCCAATCCAAAAAATCAGGAACTGATTTCACCTCACAGTAAATTACATTTCCCATTCACATTTCATATGAGTCATTCATATACAGTTTATCAATAGGTAAGATACTCAAATGTTTTCCTTCTAGCAAAGAAAGTTGGATAGTTATTTCACATTTGCTAGTTAGCACTTCATGGAACAATCAATAACAAATGGAAATTTATATGTAAAGTAAACTTCACCTGCTTCTGTGAGTAAACATCTAATGATATTTCCCAGCATTGATTCTGATCAAATTCCATTCACTGCAAAATCTTGTCAACAAATAGTGAGTGGGTTTTTTATTGTTATTATTTCATCTAGGATTTTGAAGGATGTGAGAAGGATCTCACAACGCCTCAGATTGAATGTGACTTGTACCACTTGTCCTTTTAACATGAAAGGCATTAATAAAAGAGCCAAACAAAATTTTGAAAATAACAAGGAAATAAAAAATTGAGTGTAAATGCTGAAAAAAAGTGTTTTGCTAATGAACATTGAACAATGTGAATGACAACTGGATTCATTAAAGGAACAAGGGAAAACAATTTTCGCATGTCTCAAATGATGCCCTGCGAATACCGGTAGTCATATCATCTCACAATTGAGTTATTGTGCTTCACTCTATATGAGGATCTTCTATCTGGTCCAAAATGCAGCAGCCCTCATACTGGATCTTGGTATTACCCCATTAATCATTTAATCATTTAACTGGTTACTGCTGGATTTCAAAGAGCAATTCAAGGTGCTTATATAGCTGAAGTGGGTATCTATGAGACTACATTTTCCAGATAGATTCTGGCCCCAATGTGGGTGCCCAGGGAACCGCTGCTGAAAATCGCTTCCTCTGACAAACAGCCTGACACTTGAAGCAAAAACAACATCTAGTCTCATGTTTTTTTCAGAAGTTTCTGAACCTTGATCTCTCTTGGAGCCTTTGAGAAATGATCAGTGTGGAGTTACCAGAGCCAGTTTTTTTTCCCCATTTAATGTGCATTGTCTTCTATGGGTTCAAAGAAGATATGGTTGTGTAGTGGCCTCAGAGGTTGTTCTTCAGTTTCTCATATATTTAATTGCATTGTTTTAATGTCTAGACATTTTATATTGCCTTGTGGACTGAGCTAGCAAACAAATTTCATGTAATTTTGGGGGGCAACAGTAGAGAAGTGGTTTTTCCATTCTTTTCTTCCAATATTTTTCTAATTCCCAATTAGCTCTGAGGTGTCCTGCTAATCTCCTAGCCGTGTACCATCTCAGGTCTAGCTCAGCTTTTCTGTTTGTTTGTTTGTTTGTTTTAACTGCCAAATCTGCTAGGTGCATGTGACACTTTATTTCAGGGGTTTCTAAACTCTTCAGCTCATTGAAACCTTCCTGATTTTTTTTTATCAACAACCAAAGATTCATTGTATGAAAATATATTTTTTTTGTAGCCTCGTGTTTCTGGTTCTGCTTTGTAGTAGCATTTCATTACAGTGCGGTTCTCTGACATAGTGTATTTCTGCTGCTTCTGAGGTTGTTCAGCTTCCAGTTACCCTGCAGGCCCATGCCCTGGTTGCTCAGCTATGGGATCCGTGGCCTGTACCCCTCTTGTCAACAGATGCCCAGGTTCCCCAAAACCCGACATGGTCCTTGTTAATCCAGGTGATGACCAAGCTGATTTAGGCTTCATTTGGTTGCGTTTCACTATGATTCATTGCATGGGTTGTTGGGTGCACTCAGTTCTGCTCCTTGACTGAAACCTCTCTGACATGGTTGGACCTGCTGATAGTTTGCACTACCGCCAGAACAGCTCTCAGCTTAATTGGAGCAGTTAAGCCCCCCACCACATCAAGGTGGCACCCCGTGCACCCCTGGGATCTGCTCGCATAATCCACCAGTACATCACACAGTCCTAAACACTTGGGAAGTGTTTGACTACAGGTTTGTGATACGAAACCCAGCATAGTTATTGCATTTGCTGTGTACACTGTTGTTTTTTGTGAATAATAATAATAATAATAAAAAGATAAAAATATCTGGGTATTGAACATGGCAGTACAGACAGCAGAATAGAAGAGAAAAAATAGGAGACAATTAAAAAATACAAAGACCTACAAAAAGAAACAAAATGTCTGTGGGAAAAGAGAGCGAAGGTCATAACAATAGGGATAGGCACTTTGGGTACTAATCCCAAAACATCAGGAACACCATTTGAACACCACTAGCATTGAAAAAATCACCATTGGTCAATTGCAAAGGGCAACTTTGTTCCTGCACCGATCCCTTTAACACTATCAAATATCAACATCTGCTTATCCCAGATCCTTGGAAAAGCCTCAATAGGTGGATAAAATCTAGTCTGAATATCTGGCTGACTGTGACTGTGTGACAAATCATAATAATCCATCTAAAGCCCATGTCACACTGCACCAACCGATGGAAAGAGGATGTAAAATGGAGAAAAACACTTGCCATCCGTTGGTTAACACGACGTTCTGTACTCACTGCATCCGTTTTTTCATTCCTATCCGTCCAGCATCCGTCGACTGAGGTTCCATCCGCTCAAAAAGTTTTGAGTGCTCAAAACTTTTTGAGCTGAAAATGTATCCACGCGTCCGTTCTGCATCCACTACGCATATGGGGAACATCCGTTCTGCATCCATCGTCATCCGTTATGCGTCCTCTACATCCGCTAGGCATCCACTGCGCATCCTCGCAACTCAAATCCGCTCTAGCGGTAAACGGACACAGGATGGAAGCAGAACGGACACAGAACTGACACCGCAGCGTTAGTAGCACGACGGAGAAAGGATGAAAGCGGATGCAGCTCGCAAAGAAAGCATCTTAAACGGAAAAAACGTTCGCAGATGGACCTATCTCGGATATTAAAGGATGTCTAGAGGATGCCTAGAGGATGCAAAAGGACACATAGGGGAAAACCTATATTGCCTATAAAAAGGGGGAGCAAATCACCTGGATCTCATTTTCAGGCCAGCAGCCCTGCTGTGCAGACCTCTGCAGCCTTCATCTGGATCTTTGCTCTTCCACAGCATCCAGTCATCTCCGCCATGGAATTGTAACACACTCCTTTTGGCAGCACCCATCGTTCTGCAACAGTGCGAAGCCATCTACAGGCTCTTTCACCTGTTCTACGGAAGAAAAGGAGGTGGCCAAGAAGTGTGTGGGTCCGAAGATGGATCAGGAGAAGAGCAGAGTACAGACTGTACAACAAGCTGATGGTGGAGCTGAGGAACGAAGACCCTCGTGCATTCCAGAACTTCATGAGGATGCCTCCAGCCATGTTTGACGAAGTTGTGCAGTTGCCTGACACCCAGGTTGACCAAGGCAAACACCAACTTCCAGCCCAGCCTGGACCCTGGGATCAAGGTGGCACTGACTCTGCGCACCTGGCCTCCAGGACCACGTACAGGAGCATGCAGTACGGCTGGAGGGTGCCACACAACACCATCAGCATTGTGGTCAGAGAAGTGGTGCAGGCCATCATCGAAGAATACCTGGAGGAGCTCCTTCAGTACCCCTCCACTGAAGAAGGATGGAAGAAAGTTGCAGAGCAGTGTATCAGAAGTGGAACTTCCCCCACACCGTTGGAGCCATAGATGGCAAGCACGTGGCCTTCAAAGCTCCAGCCAAGTCGGGGTCCACTTATTTCAACTACAAGGGCTTCTTCAGCATCATCCTCTTCGCCATGGTCGATGCTGACTACAAGTTCATGTACATCGATGCTTCAGGCAACGGGTCAGCTTCAGATGCCCAGGTATACAACGCCAGTCACCTCAAGGAGGGGCTGAATGCAACCTCATCATGGGCTTCCTAGATCCAGACCCCCTGCCAACGACATGCAAGATGTGCCCTACTTCATCTGGAGGTGATGCCTTCTCCCTCAGAACCTACCTCATGAAGCCCTACACTTCCAGATGCCTCACCCATGAAGAAGGATCTTCAACTACAGGCTGTCCAGGGCAAGGCGGTGGTGGAGAAGCCTTTGGCATCCTGGCCAACAGGTTCCAGGTACTTCTCACCACCATGCAACATCCCCCACAGACTGAAGGAAACATTGTGGAAGCTTGCTGCATCCTGCACATCTCATGCGCACCCGCTACCCAGTGTTGCAGAACAGGCTTGTGACCATCAACAAGGCAATGGGACATGGAGCCTGGTGAATGGAGGCAAGGAAGAAACCTGAAAGACACTTTGGATGTGCAAGGCCCCAACAGAGCCTCACGTGAAGGGAAGAAGCAGCGCAACCTCCTGAGACACTGGTGCAACTCCCCAGCTGGAGCAGTAGAGTGGCAAGACAGGATGATAGATAATTAATGGATGCTTCCTTCAGCCTGTCTCATCACACGGATGAGATTGGGCCATGTATGTTGGGGGGGCCTACAATGAACAGGGCATTTAATAAAGAGTTGTGTTTATGTTGACATGTGAATGCTTACATTGTTATTGATAATGAAGAGCCAAAGGTGTGGCACCTGGGAGGGTGACCATAACCAGTCCACTATGCTTGCATTGGAGGTTTATCTATCCGCAGCTATCTTAACCCATTCCAAAGGTATCCCTGCCCATCCCACAGCTATTACCCATCCCAAAGTATCCCTGCCCATCCCACTGCTATCCTTACCCATCCAAAGGTATCTCTGCCCATCCCACAGCTATTACCCATCCCAAAGGTATCACTGCCCATCCCACTGCTATCCTTACCCATCCCACAAGCATGCAAAGGCTTAAACCATTTCTAAAAGTTTCCACCAAGACTTTATTTAATAAAATAAATGACAGCAAGTGTGTGAAGCAAAGATAATCTTTATTAATAACAAGCTGTAAAAGAAAAATGATCCAAGTCAAGTGTCCAAATAAAGTAACAGGTAGCCACCCAGTCTCTGCACTCCTCTTGGTCACTTGGAGGTGTGCCTAGTCTCAGGGGTGAAGGGTCCAGGTGCTGTGGAGGTGGCTGCTGCTGGAGTGCTGGTCTGAAGCGCCACTGGGGTGCCTGGCCCGAGAGGACAACAGGGGACAGTTGTGTGGAGGAAGCTCTCAGACAGCTGGCTCAGCCCCGTGATGTTGAGACCTCCTTCCTCCATGCCATGTGGTGTCAGCCCCAGTACATGATGACAGATGTTCTGAGGCCGGGCTTGGCTGTGGGTGGAGGAAGGAGCAGTGTAGTGGGGAAGTCTGGTCTGCAGCTGGGTGAGGACTGGCGTCGGTGGCATCGGCGGCGTGGGTGCATCAGTGGCATCGGTGCAGCAGTGGCGTGGTTGGCATCTGTGGCATCAGTGGAACGGTGGCAACGGTGTCGTCCGATGAACCTGTGCCTGGACTGGGAAGGGCTGCTGCCTGTGCTGCTGGACCTCCTGGTAGCCGTAGCCCTGTAGGTGAGGGCCTGTGGAAAGCCTTGGAATGGGAGGGACATCACTGGGTGGAGGAGCAGACCTGAACTGGGTGGGAGCAGGTTCATCTGGATCTGGAGGGTTGTGAAGCAGTTCGGTGATCCTGTCCTTCAACCACCTGGTACTGGAGTTCCACCATGTCCGTGAGGGTCTGGTTGTCATAGGTGAGGAAGGGCTTGCAGTTGGAGGATGAGGAGTTGGTGTGGACCAGCTGAGAGAGGATATCTATGCTGCTCCTGATGGTGTCTCTTATCTCCAGCAGGACAGTGTGGCTCTGCCCCTCCTGTCTGGCTCTCTGCCTTTCTGTGGAGTGAGCTGGGGATGGATGCGGTAGGACTTGGTGGAAGTGCCTTCTCCTTTCCCCACTGCGCTAGAGAGTCCTCCACACGCTCCGCCATGGTTAGTACAGCTGTCGGGGGGTTCTCCGTCGTGGCATGCTCCACAGACACCTGCCTGGAGACAGGAGCTGACTCTCTGGCCGGAAGAGGACTGGCTCTCAGCAGGCTGCCTGAGAGAGACGTTGTGAGAGGGGCTGCTCCTCGGTGGCGGATCTCATCCTCCAGGAAGCTGCACTTGGCCATCACATAAGTCTCTCTGTCCGTCAGCTTTGACCGCGGCCTGGACCAGATTTCTTGAGGTGCAGCTTCCTGTACCAGGTGTGCATGTGCTTCCACCAGCCGAGGAGCACCTACAAAGTGTAACCCATATTCTCCGCCCTCTCTCTCCAAGCAGCCTGCTTCCTTTTGGTGTCCCTGTACAGCCGGTGTCCCTTCCGCCACAGATAGTCATTCTCTCTCAGCCACTCCAGCACCTCATCCTCATGTTCCTCCTCAATGAAGTATTGCCTCCTCTCCCGTCCCTGCATACACCTCTTCCTCCCTTTGGCAGGACCAGATGGGCCTTCATCAGAGGGGCTTCAGGTTGTGGGGCTGCTCCTCCACACCACCACCAGCAGCAGCAGCAGCAGCAGGATCAGCAGCAGCAGCACCAGCAGCACCAGCAGGACCAGGATCAGCAGCAGCAGCAGCGCCGCAGCCGCACCCAGCAGGACCAGGATCAGCAGCAGCAGAGTAAGCACCAGCAGCACCAACAGGACCAGGAGCACCAGCAGGACCAGGAGCACGAACAGGACCAGCAGGATGAGCAAGACCAGGAGCACGAGCAGGACTAGCAGACCAGCAAGACCAGGAGCACAGCAAGACCAGCAGGACCAGCAGGACGAGGAGTAGCTTCAGCAGAGTAAGCACCAGCAGAAGCACCACCTCCAGAAGCAGGTTCAGCAGAGTAAGCACCACAGAAGCACCACCGCCATAAGCAGCACCAGCAGAGTAAGCACCAGCAGAAGCACCAACGCCATAAGTATCATCATCAGCTCCTCCAGAAGCGAGAAGCAGCAGAAGCCCCAGCCCCAGAAGAGCGAGCCCGTGCTACAGAAGCCCCAGCAGAAGCAGTGTGAGGGCCAGGGGGGGAGGGTGGCCCTGTCCCTCTTGCCAGGTCTGGCAGCAGATGGCTGAGGCTTTCTCTTCTTCCCCATGGTTGTGGGTTGCTGGCTGGCAGCAAGGCTGGCAGGCAGGCTGGCAGGCTGGCAGGAAGGCTGGCAGGAAGGCAGGCAGCAAGGCTGGCAGGCAGGCTTGCAGGAAGGCTGGCAGCAAGGCTGGCAGGCAGGCAGGCACAAGGCTGGCAGGCAGGCTGGCAGGTAGCCAGGCAGGCACCAAGGCGGCAGGAGGGCTGGAAGGCAGGCTGGCAGGCATGCTGCAGCAAGGCTGCAGGCGAGGGCTGGTAGCGTCGGCTGGCAGGCAGGCTGGCAGGCAGGCTGGCGCAGAAAGGCAGGCAGGAAGGCTGACAGCAAGGCTGGCAGGCAGGCATGTAGGCAGGGCAGGCTGGCAAGGCAGTCGATGTGTCTGGAAGCAGGTCTTTCCTCTGAATGTGACCTGCTTTGGAGCTGCTTCCCTTTATATCCGCGGCGGCTGGACACAATGCATCCTCCCCGCCTGCGCAGTGAACGCTTGGCATCCGCTAGGCATCCGCTAGGCTTCCATAGGCTTCCGCTCTGCATCCACTTCATCCGCTGTCCATCTGCTTCATCCGCTCGGCGTCCGCTCTGCATCCGCTCTTTCCGTTCCACGTCCGCTTTGCTGCGCTCCCCCAGAAGCCTTGCGGATGCCATCCGCTCCCATCCGCTTCCCTCCGCTAGGCTTCCGTGGAGCATCGCTTTCCATCCGCCCTGCGTCCTCCCCCGTCCGTTTCTTTCCGTGTTTTCCGCTCTGGTTATGCAAATTTTTGCCCCTTTTGAAGTGGATAACAATGGATGGAACATTTTCTCATCCCCGCTGTGTCCTTTTTACAAACCTTTTGCATCCGTCGGCCAGTGTGACAGGGCCTTAACAATAATATCTGTCTAACTTAGATAATTGTGAAATACTTGGTAGGTGAATAAAAATGCTAAATCCAGCTTAAACATCTAGCTGGCTGTTTGATCAAGTATAATAATAATAATATTGACCACTTGGATAGACCAGATTAACCCTTAGAAGTCAATACTGACCTCTTTAGAAAACCCTGTTTTAATTGGATGTTATCAAAGATAGCCTACATATGTAGAATAAAATTCATAGATTTTCTACAACATCTGGCTTGATCTAATGGGTATGTATTGACTATTGCATTGAAAGAAAGAATTGAATAATAATGGAACACTTTCTACAAGATGGACTTCTACCATCCCAAAATGATAGAGCATTAGCACTACAGTGTCTACTGTAAGAGGGAAAACAAAACAAGCACTAAGAGTACTGCACCTCTAAATATATGGCAAGTGAAATTGGATGACTCAGATTTAAGACTGCTAAGTCATAGCCATCCCTCTTACTATGTATATTGTTGAAGCAGCAACCATGAAAAGAATCAGACAAAAGAAACTAAAGACTGAGCTCTGTAACTTGCCAGAATAGCAAAAGCACTCAGACATATACCATTTCACAATGCTTGACAGCTCTCTCCAAGAGGTTTACCGAGTCAGCATATTGCCCCCCAAAATCATTTTACCAACCTCAGAAGGATGGAAACCTGAGTCAAGCTTGAGCCAATGAGAATCGAACTGTCGAACTGCTGGCAGTCAGCAGTCAGCCAAATTAGCCCAAAATACTGCATTCTAACCACTGCACCACCACAGCTTTGAATGAACCCTGAATGCCAAGCTGGCCACACAATTTTAGTTTGATCTAGTGGTTAAGGCACCAGGCTAAAAACCAGGAGACTGTGAATTCTACTGCCACATTATTTATGTATTTATTTACTATCCTACCTTTATTATTTTTGTAAATAATAAAGGTAGGATAACAAAAAATAAAAACCCTTTGAACTGGCTGCACCTTATCTATGTCTGGATAATCTCTTAGCTGGAAAATATTTCTGGGGAACTGCCTTTGAAAATGATTGGAAAGCTTTGATTACTGCAAACATGGACCCCAAGATGCTGACAGCTATATAGTGTGTTCACACAGGATATCAGTGGTTTTAAAGGATTTGCACAATTTTTTGATTTGTTTCCAAACCCACATTGAAAGGCCGGTTCTTAGCTTTACAAAGCTCAAATGAAGTGAAGATCAATTAGGAAAGGCAAATGGCTCTGGCAACCTCTTTTGGAAAAGAGGTTTTTCTCAAAGCAGGTCATTTGGATGCCAGCATTATCCCCTTTCAGGTGTAGGGCAAATATATTTTGATTGATACAGGTTGTGAAAAGGTGAGTCTGAAACACAGCAAGCTTTTATCTGTCATCTTTATTCTACTGTTTTAGAGAATGGTATCGCAAGATTGTTGGTGTACTATTGTGGCATCTCTAAAAAAGGATATCAAATATATGAATATTTTAAAGTAAGTCAAGAATCCTGGCAGTGGAGAATATCTGTAGTTTGTGGCTTTCTTTTTTAAACTAGCACATAGTGTTTTATCTGTCACTTCTACTGACTTTCATTACAAGTTCCACTCCTGTAAATAAGGACAACATTTGACTTCCTGAGTGACATGATGTTCAGAACCAATCAATGTATCTTACACCTGAACTGTTTCCCCATCATTAGCAACACCAAGGCTCATTTGCAATTTTTACCCAGATTGAGCTCACCAGAGAGGAAAGAAGGCCCAGCGTGACAGACACTACCTGCAGTTTTCAACCTGCTTATTTGTCACAGGTTTACCCTGGGTAAACAATTTCTGAATCAAAGTCCCCCTTGTAAAATAAAAAGGTAATTTTGACAATGTAGTTCCAATGATCCTATTAAAATCAGAGAGTTTAGAGGTTTATGTGTGGCCCCTATTTTGTTAAACAGAAAGTGGTATGGATGTGATGAATAAAAAACCTAAATTTAGATGCTCCTACTAAGAATCAGTATCACCTAAGCTTATATTCTTGGATGAGGTGTTGGGGAATGAGAGATCAGTGTCAGTTCCAGACAATGATGGATGAAGTTCACTTAGATCAGGGGTCTCCAACCTTGGCCATTTTAAGACTTGTGGACGTCAACTCCCAGAATTTCCCAGCCAAGCTGGCTGGGGAATTTTGGGAGTTGCAATCCACAAGTCTTCAACTGGCCAAGGTTGGAGGTCCATGATTTAGATCATTCAACTTTTGATCTAGATTGGAATGGAAACAATCTGAGTTGCCTCGTTAGATGAGTCCCTCCAGGGAACTTATTCACCAAGATGAAATCTTGTTCTGTACCTCTCAGTAAATCTTAATGTTAATCGAAACATAATACATTCTACATGATCTCCCATTGATTCAATCCAGGTGAAAGAAACAATATCAGAAAGCTCAGCCATCAAAGATATTGTTCGTGTTTTGTTTGTCTGGGTCAGGTGTGAGGAATCAGGATCACACAATAAGTTCCAGTTAAACTGATTTATTGCTCCTGCCTATATGCAAAAAATCTAGTCAACCATCAGCACAAAATTGGTGGAATCCAAGAGGAGTTGAACTTTGATCACTTGTGGGAAACTAATGATTCTAGCATGATTCCTGTCTTGATTTTGTCCCACAGGTTCTGCCTGTCATTCTAGAACTGTCAAATATATTTCCCTCTTTGACTTAGATATTTAACATCCCTGCATGAAAAAAATAGGCCACAGGGATATGAATCACAGATGGTCCTATGGTCCTGTATCCTCCTGGACGCTAATGTATACATTGTGTTGTGGTCTGCCAGCTGCCAGCAGAGCTGGAAGCAGAGATAGGGCCAGGGCCTTCTGACATTTCCCAGCTGCCTTCGGAGTCGGAGATAAGTGGGGAAGTAGAACAACTGGGACCTGTTCCAAATGCAGGTATGTGCAGAAGTGTCAGGAGAGGAGAACAACTGGGGAATAGGGGCCGACCCGGGAAGAAAGACACATGGGGAAGCTGAATGGCCCTTCCCTGAGGAATGAATAGAAGCAAAAGGGGAGTGATGATTGCAGGAGACAATAGTTATTTCTTTGGGAAGGTTTGCTTATTGTGGTTCATGACTCAGAGACTCCTTGCCAAGGAATTAATTTACAGCTTTGGGACTGGAAGCTCTCGGCCTGGCAATTATCCAAGGATTGATAAGGTCTGTTCTTGCAATTAACCCTTGGAAGGATTATTGCCGGAACTTCTCTGTGAATGCCATGAATTCACAGTAACTAAATAAACAGGGGTTTTTCAGGACAAGGAGTCTGTTTCTTGGTTCTGTAAGCCTGAGTCCGAACACATTGTGAGCAAAACTGCTAAATTTATAGTTAAGGCAGTTGAGCTAAGAACCCCATTACCCATTCAGTGGAAACAAATTGAGGTATCCCATAAGGGTTATTATCTGAATGCTGGTTCTTTGTATTTACCACATGTGTATTTTATTACATATGTGTTTTCTTTTATCTCTTTTACCCCCTGTATTTTATTTTTAATTTATTTTTTGAAAGGGTTCCAAGACTACATTTTGCCAGTTTCCAGTGTGGTTTGGTATAAAGAAAGACAGAGTCCAGATATTTACCTCAATAAGCTTTACGTTTTTATTTAGCTAAATAAAGACGGGCCACCCTTAGCAAGGGAGAACCCTGAATACACTTTGACACTCCTATTTACATGTTTGTTATTGTCCACTTCTCCACCCAGACAAACTGGCATACTCTAGATAAGATGAGATAAGTACAGAACCAGCCATCCACCACCCTTGGAGGTTCTCCAAGGACTTTGGATGTTTCCTGTTTCGGCAGAATCTCATCTGCCATCATCAGGCTTCTGTACTGAGTTCATCTGTGAGTCAGGATTTCACAGCTGTTTCTGTTTTAAATTTGGGGCTAGCCTACTGCTGTGCCAGAATGTTTTTTTTCTTCATCCTGATTGGTTAGGAGTCTTGGTCTGTGTTTATTGGTCTTGGAGTTTGCTGTGTTCTGCTTGATTGGTGTTTCTAATATCTTCTATCTGTTTTGTGGCCTTTTTTGTGTCTTGATTGGCTGGCAACATTGTGTTCCTCCATTGTGTTGGAGGCTTTTAGTGTAGCTTGGCTCCAAGTAAATGGATGGCTATCATTTATTAGGAAGCTAGGTTTCATCTGGGTNATCTGTTCCAAATGCAAAACACAAGCAGAGGAGAGGAGTTTCAGTTTCACAGCAGCAACCAGCTTTAGTACAGAACACTAAGCCACGCTCAGGCTCCTTGCTGTCTCCTTCTTGCTCACACAGCAAATACTGTTTCAGTTCCCAAACAGCCCTCAACTGTCTCACAAACTGACAGGATGCTAGCCAGATGAATACCAATGGATGCTGGTAGGCAGAGGCACAATTTTTTCCTCCTTATTTTCCTCCGCCAAAACTAAGCCCAATCACATAGTTTCGTAGCAAAGCATGGATATAAAGCTAGTCAATTAATAAAGTACCTATCAGAATCAGAAAAAGAATGCTATGGGGAAGGGCTTATCACGTGGATAATAGGCTTTATGATGTCATAAGGTGTATAGCTTCTTTTTTAATGTGAAAAGTGCCTTTAATCACATCAATCTGCCAGCACAAATCTCTGTTTTAATGCAGCTGCTGGTGAGGATAGAAAGGTAGTTCATTCTCAGTAGTAGTTGGCCATGATTACAGCCAACTGTAAGATTAAGATTTTTTTTATCTTGGACTTTAATTGGACTGAGAGTCTACTGTGATTTTTGTGAATGTAACACTACCTTAATCTACTTCATTCTTGCATTGTCCTTATTGGTTTATTATGCAAGAAGGTTTTGTTTTGAACACTCTCTTGGGTTGTTTCCAGTGGTGGGATTCAAATTTTTTTACTACCGGTTCTGTGGGCATGGCTAGGCTTAATGGGCATGGCTTGGTGGGCGTGGCAGGGAAAGATTAATGCAAAATCCCATTCCCTCTGTACCCTACTAACCTGCTTTCCAGCTCTATTCTCCTGTGCAGGGCAACAAAAGAAGACCCAGCCAATCAGCTGGGACTTGGGAGTCAGAGAATAGATGGGGCGGGCCCAGTCAGAGGTGGGATTTGCCAGTTCTCCAGATGACTCAAAATTTCCACTACCGGTTCTCCAGAATTGGTCAGAACCTACTGAATACCACCTCTGGCTGCTTCCCTTCTAAAATATGTAAATAGAGGTAGTCCTTGACTTACGACCACAACTGAGTCCAACATTTCTGTTGCTAAGTGAGACATTTGTTAAGTGAATTTTGCCCCATTTTACAATCTTTCTTGGCACAGTTGTTAAGTGAATTACTGCAGTTGTTAAGCTAGTAACACCGTTGTTAAGCGAAGCTGGTTTCCCCCTTGACTTTGTTTGTCAGAAGGTCAAAAAAGGTGATTCACATGACCCTGGGATACTGCAACTGTCATTAAATATGAGTCAGTTGCCAAGAATCTGAATTTTGGTCATGTGACCATGGGGGATGCTGCAATGGTTGTAGGAGTGAAAAATAGTCATAGCTCACTTTTTTTCAGTGCTGTTCCAACTTTGAATGGTCACTAAATTAACTGTTGGAAGTCGAGGCTACCTGTAATAAATAAAGCATAAATCAGCATCTTTCACATAAAAGCAGAATGCATGCAGCTAGTCCACATTAAGCATGTGAATGTTCAAAATGCTATTAATCTGGAGCTTCGCCCATTATTAGGGTATACACTTTTAAGGAGTCTAATCCACTTCAGCAGGCAGCAGCATTTTGTGGACTCTGCCCCATAATAAACTTGTTAATCCTTGAGATGTCACAGGTTTTCTCTTTTGCTCTGACAAATTAATCCAACTGCTCCTCAAGAAATGATCTCAGTGGCAAAGCTAAACATACTTCGCTTGTCTCCCATTTAAAGCCCTGAAAACCCAAGAAAGGATCCAACTCACATAAACAACTTCATCATATCTGGGGATAAAACAAGAGGATCAACCATCTTAGTGTGTTTTTTAAACATATCTTAAGGATGAATCAGAATGAAATAACAATATTTTCAGAATCATCTTAGGCAGAGTTCCTTTCTTTTTTTTTCTTTTTCCTCATTGCAATCCCAGACACATAGACACAGGTTGGGGAGGACAAGTGGAATAAAAAAAAATCCCAAAACCAAAATTAAAACATAATCATGTGTAGAGAAAATCCATGAAGAGTTTTCAAATCGCATTTTGCCCTTACTGAACGGCTTTGCTTTCAGCAGCTGTTGTATGACACAAAGCTGTCACTACCATGAATACATAAGTAAATAGTGCTATAATGCAGCTGCCCATAGTAACAGTATTGAGTTAAGGCTCAGAGTAGTAACCAGTGGCTAAAACAGAAATGCAATCTGACTGCATAAAAATACATTTTATATCCCTGAATATTCCACTCTGCAAGCTCGGGGAAAAAAGTACATGTGCCAACTGTGATCATCACCTTCATTTTCTCTACTCCGGAGCATAGGAAAAGCTATAATTCCCTGGTTTGCTATTCACATGAGCTTCCCTTCTTTCTAAGTATAATACCCTTTGAAAATGATACACAGAGAGCTATTTACTCCTATCAGACGTGTCTAATGGGGTTCTCTTCAGAACAATTGGCGGAGTGCATTTTTCAAACTGAAAAGCCTGCTTCTCAGCCATCCTTGCCTCTCCACGTTTCTTCTCTTTGGCAAAGACCAAAAATAAAGCATGAAGGAATCATCATCTGTAGGAAAGCATGAAGGAATCATCATCTGTAGGAAATGGGTTTAACACCTTACTTTTGCACCCCTTACCCCCACTATCTTATAGATCTATGGGCAGCCATTCTGCCTTGATGCAACAAGCATAACAAACTGCATTGACATCAGTTGGAGGTTCACTGGGGAACCATAGCCACCTATGGATTTGTGTCTGTAGTTTTGATGTACAAAATTAACACATTAAGGATTCCTCTTAGTTTCATATCTATAGTACATAGAGTCAATAAATTAAGGGAATAGATAAATTGTATAATGACCTAAAATGGATAAATTCAGAGGTGGTATTACTCTGGAGTAACTGGAGAACTGGTAGCAGAAATTTTGAGTAGTTCAGAGAACTGGCAAATACCCCCCCTGACTGGCCCCATCCCCAACTATTCTCTGCCTCCCAGGTCCCAGCTGATTGGCTGGGTCTTCTTTTGTTGCCCTGCACAGGAGAACGGAACTGGAAAGCAGGATAGTGGGGTGGGGAGGAAATGGGGATTTTATAGTATCCTTCCCCTGGAGTGGGGTGAAATAGAGATTTTGCAGCATCCTTCCCCTGCCATGTCCACCAAGCCACGCCACGCCCACCAAGCCACGCCCACAGAACCAGCAGTAAAAAAAATTGAACCCTACCACTGTATAAATTGCACAATGAACTAAAGAAAAAAAAAGCTGTGAGTAATTGCTATTTGGCCCTTTCTTCCTCAGGACTATAATCTATTAGCACCAACCTCCAGGCTACAGTAGGGAGATTAACAGGACAGGTGGGTCTGGTTCCATGCAATGGTTGGCTTCTCTCTCTGATATATCTCTTCACCAGGACATGGTGGTGAAGTTAATGATTTCCCGAACTTAATAAAAGTTGGTACCTGATGTCCTTACAATACTTTGCTTCCTCTTCTTCTCCTCTTCATACACAACCTTCCTTCCTTCCATTTCTTCCATTTCTTTTTTTTTCTTTTATTTCCCTTTTCTTTTTATTTTACTTTCTATTTTTTCCTTTCCTCTTTCTTTCCTTTCCTTTTTCCTTCCATCCTTTCTTTCTCTCTCTCATTGTTAAGTTACAGGCCATCTAGGAAATTCTAAAGACATTTGAGAATGTTGTTGTTGGAAAATAAATTGTAATGCTGGGGGTCACTTTTTGCTAAACCATCATTGCATAAGCAGCCGTTCATTCATACATCACACTATTTCCCATTTGGAGTAAGCCATGCAGAGTGCAGAAAAAGGAATGTGAAATGGTAAATTAAAAAAAAACTAAAGATATGAGATGAGAAAAAGAAATAAATGTAGCTCGATAAAAAAAGTTTTTTATTTTTATCCAACTATTTTTTCATATACAACTCAAAGTGGCAAGCATACTAATACTCTTTGCACCTGCTATTTTCCCCAAAACAAAAAACCTATGAACTGGGTTGAACTGAGAGAGAGTGACTGGCCCAAGGTCACCCAGCTGTCTTCATGTCTAAAGTGAGATTAGAACTCACAGTCTCCTGTTTCTAGGCCAGCACCTTCAACCACTTCACCACGATAAATTTCTAGCATTCATTTCCAATCTACTCTTCAACATATCTCTCTCATTCTCCACAAATCTCTACAATGTTTGTTCCCGTATTCCCTCATGACAGTTTCACCCAAATTATTGTATCATTAAAAAGAAGAATTTCATTTACTTTGATGGAAACTTCTTGTTCAGACCTATTCATCATTTCAATAACAATTTTCATCAACATTATGCATTTCCTCTGCCACTAAGCTGTTCTTTTCCCTCTGTACTGTAAACATTATGCAGTATCTTTGTCTCATTCATATTTTCTACAGTCATCCTTCTCTTAAATGCATTTTCTTTCATCCAAAGCCTTTTCATCAAGCACCCTTTTTCGTACTTTCTATAAGTGTAGCTGCATACAGGTGAAACTCGGAAAATTAGAATATCGTGCAAAAGTTCATTTATTTCAGTAATGCAACTTAAAAGGTGAAAC
>BHFT01002754.1:1976-70541 GCA_004320025.1 Laticauda laticaudata | reverse complement strand
GGGAGGGAAATAGACCTCGTCCTTTCCAAATTCTGTGGCAAAAGCTCCAGAAAAATTCCATAGGCTCAAATAGCAGCACTAAGCTATTTCTTTCCGTCAGTTTTCATTTCACAAAATTAAAGAATGTACACATTGAATGCAGTTTGTCTATCAGATTGCAGACTGAGGACTTAAACATGCAATCCACATCCAGACAAACCAGGTAATGGACAGTTAGCACCACCCATTGTTAAAATAAAACAAGTTGGATTACATCAAGAAAAGCAAAGGTAAAGAACAGAAGCTTCCATTTCCCCCCAAGTAATCTCTAAGGAAATCTGGAAAAGATGAAGTTGACACAATCCAGGAACCCTCAATTTTGCTTCAGGAAGTCCTGCAGAAATATGTTTTTGTATTGCTAAGCCAAAATATTGGGCTACATTTGAGTGGCTTTTTATGTTGTGCTAAATCTCATTTTCTATATCCCACATATGTTAGGGAATTCTTTTTATTAATATTTCAAACTGGTTTCTGGAAAACATATTGTCCATGGTAAGGTTTGTAATTAATGCAAGTCTTATTATGGAACAAACCAGTATCAACTTATGAACTGCCTGGAGAACTGGATTTTCTCTTATATCAAATTGCCTGTAGTATCATCATGATTTAGATAGATCTGTAATGTATTTTTTTTCAATATCGAATGTTTCCATGTTTAATATTTAAAATTAAGAAAGCTTTGAGAGCCCTATTTCTCACACCCACCGTGGATCTACAGAGTGGATGCCAGGTGAGACACTCCTTGCAAGACAGATGACATAGCGACAGCAACAATGAAGCCATTACTCCTAAAAAGTAGAGATTATGTCAGAGTGTGAAAGTCTCAGGTGGGGTTCTGGGAGAGATGATTGGATACTTCCAGCATTTAGCCTCTGAGCTTAGCTATTCTGCTAGAGTTCATTTTTAAAAAGTGTTATGCTATCTTCTTTGGGTTTTTAGGTTTTTACACAATGCTGTAAATCACTTTCCAGCGTTCCCATTTATCAAATAAATTTGGCTGAGAAAAGACTCTCAGGCACTTTTCAATTAATAAGTACTGCAAGAGTTAATTATCTCCATAATTTTGAAACCTCAATTTATACTAGCTTGATGATTAAACCAATATATAAGTTATGGGATTCTAACTGCAACTTTGGAACCTCTCAGCTTTCATATAAACTAAATTGAGTGCCTGTATAATATACGTATTAAGACATAGTTAGCAATAGCAATAGCACTTAGACCAGTGGTGGCTAACCTTTTTGGGCTCCCATGCCAAAAATTGTGTGCGTGTTTGCACTTGCGTGCCAGCACCCAGAAGGCAATGTGCGCAGGGGCCCCCACGGCCTCTGTGCATGCCCGTGCGATCCCACCGTGCACCATGCGTCTCTGCACATGTACACGTGATCCTGTGTGTGCCGTGCAGCTCTGCACATGCGGCCCCCACATGCCCCACACATATACGCGCATGCATCTCCTATGTACCCCGTGCATCTGTGCCGGATACCCAACAATCAGCTGTCAGGCAGGCAGCAGGCATGCATGCATAGTGAGGTTCTTTTGGGAGACCTCTTGTGTGCCGGCAGAAGTGGCTCTGCATGCCACTTCCAGCACGTGTGCCATAGGTTCGTCAACACAGACGTAGACTACACTGCTTCACAGTGCTTTACAGGCCTCTCTAAGCGGTTTACACAGTCAGCCTACTGCCCCCCAAAAATCTGGATCCTCATTTTACCAATCTCGGAAAGATGGAAGGTTGAGTCAACCTTGAAATGGTGAGAATCAAACTGCTGAACTGCTGGCAGCCAGCAGAATTAGTCTGCAATACTGCATTCCAACCACTGCGCTACCATGATTCCTTTGCCTCAAACTATTGCTGAAGGAAAGAAAATTGCAAGTTATAGGATCAAGCTACAGGTAGTCCCCGATTTACAACCACAATTGAGCCCAGAATTTATGTTGCTAAGTGAGAAATTTGTTTAAGTGAGTTTTGCCCCATTTTACAACTTTTCTTGACACAGTTGTTAAGTGAATCATTGTAGTTGTTAAGTTAGTCACATATTTGTTAAGTGAATCTGGTTTATCACTGACTGTGCTTGTCAGAAAGCAGCAAAAGCTGATTCTAGGATACTATACAATTGTCATAAATATGAGCCAGCTGTCAACTGTCTGAGTTTTGATCATGTGACAATAGGAATGCTGCAATGGTTGTAAGTATGAAAAATGGACACGTCCCTTGTTTCAGTAATGTTGTAATTTTGAACAATCATTAAATGAATTGTTGTAAGTTGAGGACTGCCTGTACTACTTTACATCTTAACAAAAAAACAGATGTAGGCAAAAAGTGTACTCTGTTCTCCTTTCAGAAGTACTTTATGGCAGCAAAAATGAAATCAAGTATGAATTGAAACCCAGTTAAAGAATGATTTAAGATGAAAAACGATAACCTGTTCATTATTTAAATGATATTTGGGGTGGTGGACAGATAGGAATTGGGCTTGGAAGGTGTACTTATTTATAGAGCCTCATTATTTATATGAAAGGATATTGGACAGCAAGGGGACTATTGGGCAAATTTTGAAATAAGAGAATCTCTTCAAACCTAATTTCCCTAATCTCTTCATAACACTTCAAGTTATATAATCAAATATGCAACAACAGAGCCAAGTTTAATACATGCCATCTCTGTGCAGCACTATGAAGCAAAATATTTAAACATAATATTGAGTTAAATGTTCTCAGGTAAATCCACGTTAATCCCTCACCAAATGTTCTGCCCACAACTTCCTCAAAACTGGATCAAGGAGGAAGCAAGGAATCCACTCTTTCGTATCCAAAATATTGGGAGAATGAAGGGAAGAAAGGAAGACTGGAGCACCCCGCCCTAATTAGTTTGCTTAACACTTAAAAAAAACACCTGCAAGAAGTTTCATGTTTATCACCATATTCTGTGAGTTAGATAATAACTTTAATTATTATTTTAAATATACACTAATCGACAAAGATTAAAATGAAATTTTGTGACATAAAGCTCTCAGAGGGTTACCTGATTCCCAGTCCAATCATGTCTAAGTCTAGGGAATGGTGCTCATCTCCATTTCTTGGCCAAGGGAGCCAGCATTGTCCAAAGACATTTTCCGTGGTCATGGGACCAGCATGCGAAAGGCGCACAGAACACTGTAATCTTCCCACCAAAGTGGTACCTATTAATCTACTCACATTGACATACTTTCAAACTGTTAGGAGGGGCAGGAGCTGGGGTGAGTAATAGCAGCTCACCCTGTTGTGCGGCACTCTGGTGTCAAACCCAGGCTGACAGCTTTCCAGCTGACAAGCTCAGCGTCTTAAACCACTTAGCCATTGCGTCCCCTCTTCATTAACAAACCGCTGTTTTAATTAACAAATTAACAGCAATTAATAAAATAATAATATTTTGTTCTTAATGTAACACCAGCATCTTAAAGAAACAATAATTTAGCTAACTGATATTCCTCTTAGCCTTCAATTCTATACATCACGGTGGTGCAGTGGTTAGACTGTAGTACTGCAGGCTACTTCTGATTGCCGGCTGCCTGCAATTTGGCAGTTCAAATCTCACCAGGCTCAAGGTTGACTCATCCTTCCATCCTTCCGAGGTGGGTAAAATGGGGACTCAAATTTTTGGGGATAATATGCTGACTCTGTAAACTGCTTAGAGAGGGCTGTAAAGCACTGTAAAGTGGTATATAAGTCTAAGTGCTATTGCTATTGCTAGATCTTCTTACTTAGAAATAATAGCAACTGAACCTCAATAGATTAATGTAGATATCTGCTGTATTGCAATCATCATCTATGGCTAAATGGAGGATCTAACAATCTTTTCAATGTTGTATTAGCATGTAATTCCCAACAGAGAATATCAGATGTTATATTTTTGTTGTGTATTAAGTGTAATTGTTTTATTAAGTTATTTTGTGATATCTGCAGAAAACTTCACTTATGTGAAATATCAGAAGCAAAACAAATTCAGAATAGCTTTTATATTTCTACAATTTCATTTCAAAGCTTGCCTCATACACTTTAGGATCCCTAATAGAGTCCAAAGAACTGAAAAATAAACTCTCTTCCCCCATAAAAGACAGCAAGTCTGTTAGATTCAGTTATTTTCACAGGGAATAACAGGCAGTCTTTGATTTACTACCACAACTGAGACCTGAGCTTCCATCTCTAAGCAATGTTTGTTAGGTGAGTCATGCCCGATTTTACAACCTTTTTTTTTTGTCATGTTCATTAAATAAATCATGCAGACATTTAAGTGAATCCAGGTTCCTCATTGACTGCTCGCCAGAGGCACCTTGGGAAGGTCGCAAATGGTGATCACATGACCCTGAGATGCTGCAACCATCCTAAATAGACGCCAGTTGTTAAGCATCCAAATTTTGATTTGGACCGTGGGGAGGCTGCGACAGTTGTATGTGCAAGGGCTGGTCATATGTCACTTTTTCAGTGCCATGGTAACTTCAAATGGTGCTTAAATGAATGGTTGTGAGGACTGCCTGTATATCTCCCCACTTTGTTCCATATGCAGCAGCACATGGCAAGGGAATACAGGTAGTCCTCGACTTACGACCATAAGTGAGCCCAACATTTTTGTGGCGAAGTGAAACATTTGTAAAGTGAATTTTGCCCTATTTTGTGACCTTTTTTGCTACATTTGTTAAGTGAATCACTGCAGCTGTTAAGTTAGTAACACAGTTATTAAATAAATCTGGTTTCACCATTGATTTTGCTTGTAGGAAGGTGACAAAAAGCAATCATATAATCCCGGGATGCTGCAACTGTCATAAATAAGAGTCGGTTGCCAAGCATCCAAATTTTGATTACGTGACTATGGGGGCACTGCAATGCTCATGTGTGAAAAACGGTCAAAAGTCACTTTTTCAGTGCCGTTGTAGCTTTGAACGGTCACTAAATGAACTGCTGATAAATCAAGGACTACCTTATTGCTGAGGGCAGAAACATTGTTTTGGAGGCATCACTCAGGATTTTTCTAAAAACCCCAAAACCCTGACAACCCTTAAAACAACTCCTGCACACTGAGCCCGAAGGCCTCCTATCAGCTGAAAAATGAGCAGCTGTTTGAGGCCTGCTTCCAAGGAACTGCCTGCAAAATAAAACTTTTGACTCCCTTCTTTCAACAAAAAGGCAGCAAAGATGCCAACCCATGTATACCTAAATGTAGAGAAAAAAAAAATCTTACAAGGCAAATTGTTATTCGTACACCTGCATTAAGTTGGCAGGATTTACATCTTGGAGGAGCCTTTTAGTTTTTGATGCACCACTAATTTGAATGACTGCCAGCATGCCATTGCTTTTCAGAACACAACTTATACAGCGTCCCAAGGGTCATCATTTAGCATAGTAAACACACAGCAATTCCAAATATCCCAGAAGGCCCTAACAACAAGTCAACAGTGTCTGTGAGTTAGTTAATTAACATTTTCCTTTCAGAATGTCCCCTGAAACAATACTGAGAATTGCTATAGGTGCCCATTACAATTTAGCACTTTAGAGTCAAAGAAAAAAATATGCCACAGATTTGGGGGGGGGGGGNAGATTGGGGGGGGGGGGGAGTGGAAGGAGAGGGATTTCATAAAGTACATGCTGTCAAATCCTTAAAGCCAAACATACAGTAAAACAATTCTGGGGAAAAAATGCCACAACTTTAAAATTACTGCCAATAAGTGAGGCTTATACAAGTGTCCTGTTTAATTTTTTTAAAAAAAATTTTGCTTTGAAAGTGAAGTACCACACAGCCTTAATATTTATGGAAAATAGCTGTAATAAATAAATCCTATTAGTCAGAAATTTTACCAAATGATTCAGGATCACAATGACAAAAATTAAAAATTCTCTGAAGATTCTTGTCTCTTAATGCAACTCCTTTAATAATCAGTAACCACAGTAGGGACGTGGTGGTTCAGTGGCTAAGATGCTGAGCTTCTCGATCAGAAAGGTTGGCAGTTCGGTGGTTCGAATCCCTAGCACCGCACAACAAAGTCAGCTCCTGTTACTTGTCCCAGCTTCTGCCAACCTAGCAGTTCAAAAGCATGTAAAAATGCAAGTAGAAAAATAGGGACCACTTTGGTGGGAAAGGTAACAGCATTCTGTACGCTTTCGACATTTAATTGCGCTGGCAACACAACCATGGAATTGTCTTCAGACAGCGCTGGTTCTTTGGCTTTGTAACAGAGATGAGCACTGCCTCCTAAAGCCAAAAACGACTAACACATATGTGCAAGGGGAACATTTACCTTTACCACAGTAAACTTCACAGCCTGTATATTAAATGGCACCTGTTACCACAAGCATCTCTCTATCTACAATACCAATAGGAATAAAATATTAGGATCACTATAGCATTAGGAAAACCGATTCACAAAATAAGCAGATGCTTATTAAAACAAGTGTCAGATATCAAAGAAGAGCACCAAATCTTCCAGTTCTTCCAGTTCTCACCAAATCTTCCAGTTTATGGTGTTGGGGGACTACTTTAGCAGACATATCACCTTTCACTGATTATGAAAATATCTGAAAAACACCTGTGCTGAAAAACACCTGTATTGTAAACAAAAGATCCATACTCATTGCTTATTGACATAACAATGTAATCGAAACCTCAGCAGGGTGGTTTGGCTAAGGCAAAATCTGATGGACATAATAATAGTGGAAGAGGGAATAAAAATAATAAAATATTTAAAATGTGCAGCAAGCAAATTAAAGCAAGTCTGGGAGGATGGGAGTTTCCAACTCCATGGCTGAGTTTCTGAATACTTTGTTTCCCAGGAAACATCCTTCAAACAGCAGCAGATTGACATTTACAAATGCACTAACTGACAAAACTGGATTGTAAAGTTGCCTACTTCCATGATTCTTAATTAAAGTACTGCATGGAAGATGCCAACAGCTAGGTTGCAATCAGTTCAGGAAAACATCTGTGCCAGCACAGCAGAAAGAATCACACATTTCATTCAAAATTTACTGGCCATTTTATTTTTTCTAATAATTATCCTTCTTTCCCCAAAATCCCAAAACCAGATTGGCCCCTTAATTCCAGCCATCTGAAGTTCTTTAGTTTACCTTACCCCAATCAAGTATTTCCAGATGGTCTGTAAATAGCACCTTCCCCCCAACATCCTTGGTCAATGGTCATGGATGATGGGAGCTGTTGTTTAAGTAGCAGGTCGCCACATTTCTTGTAAGTAAAGCAGAAAGGGTAGTGTGTGTGTATGTGTGTGTGTGTGTATGTCATATTTCTTCAGGGATAATATGGTAGAAGCATTGAAGCAAGTAGGGAACAAGGATTCTTTTTAATGTCCTTCTTGTTGTTCTCTTTCCTCTCTCACAAGCAGTAAGCTAAGCCTGACAGAACTGTATTGCTTAGCAAAACTCTGAATTTGCTAAGGGCATTTGAAACAAAGCTGACCAATATAGGTAGCCCAGAGTGGTAGGTGGCCCAGCCTGGATGTAAAGTAAGAAATGACCATTACAACCATCATTACAAGCTATGTGCCTTCTCCTAGAGTAAGACAACAAATCAAGAAGCAAGCTAGTATAGAAACCACTTGGTTTCAACAGGTTTAAGGCAACCCTTTTCTAAATTACAAAGGAAATAAATGGCAACAGTGCTCAAGCTACCTCTAGTAATAAATCGATTTCTTGTGGATTATGTACAGCACAGATGGTGCAATCCTCAGATATGATGATGCAACTCTTGCCAGAGTAGTAAACATAAATCCATTGTGAAATATTGCTTAAGTAAGCAACTATTTCCCATAAGGGCAAGGTTACATACTATAAGCAGCAAAAAGACCATCCAAAGAGTTGATAAGGGCCTGAAATGGCCACTGTTAGCACCTGACAATGCTTAATAAGTATAAGAATGGCTTAAAAAGTCTCAAAACAAAGCATTAACAAGATCCTGGCAGCTTATGCAGGTACTGGAGGAAAACATGTATAAACATACCCACACCAAGGAGAAGGCACCATCATATTAAAACAGGACTGTAATTTAAAACTTCCTAAATAAACCCATCAAGTGGCTTATTTGTGTGCTGTTGCCATGGGAAGGGAGTTTTTTTTTAATTTTGTTTCTATATTGTGTTTTTATTGTTTGTAAGCCACCTGAAGTCTCTATATAAGCAGCTATATACATTTTCTAAATAAATACAAATAAAAGTATTGTATTACCTTACTAATATTCCCTATTTGGGCTAATTATAGATAATTCAGATAACTCAAGAGAAGCTTGTTGTGTACCATTAATTTTAAGCAAAGCCGAAACGATTTTAAAATGATATTATGATTCTCTTCAATACTTTAGTACATTCCTTCAATTGTTTATTCACTATATATCTTAGATATTGTTTTAAGCACAAAAATGTCTAATCCAATGCATTGTTTAATTCTCTTTAAAACAGAGATCATGATTTAAGTTAGATATATCCATTTAATGGATATGCTTTAGACAAACATTTTTAAATAAAATTTTAATTACATTCTAATTTAATCTACTGTAAATCCAAGGATATTGACTGTCCAGACATTATACTCCTTATATACACACTTATAAATATTTGCTAAAATAATTTCAACCAATTATTTCATGGTTTTAACTTAATACTTTTTTCTAATCCAACAATGAACCAAATACTCAAAAGCATGGTTTAAATACCTGTTTAGAATAAATTTGATCCAGCAATTGTCTCTCTCCCCTTTATAATATGGGAGGCTGTTAAGAATATTGTATATAGGAATTACTTCTATCTCTCCTATCCTGTAAGTGGCCCAGTGAGAATATTATTTACTGTGAGAAAATAAATTGCAGGAACACCAGCCATGTCATTATCATTTCTGGAACATATTATTGGATAGACTCTGACTCTATAAATAACTAACTATATATTACAGATGCAACAGTTTTCAGAAGCACTTATTTACCAATGCATCAAAGTGTCTATATTTTTAGGAAACTCTATAAGTTCCATTATATCCTGATAATGGATAATCAGAATAATTATCCATTATTATCCAGAATAATCAGATAATCAGAATAATACATAATCAGAATAATTTTCAAAATGAAAAGTGATCTTTACACAGCAATATCTCAGATTATAACTTTTAATATTCCACATCTGAAAACAAAAATCTTAGTGTGTAACATTTTGTATAACGCCTGTATCTAAAATTGATTACATTACTCCATATCATATTTCCATCATGATAATATTCTACCCAATCTTTACAAAGGTAGTACATGATTCTAAAACTGGAAATAACCCACTTCAGCCTTATTTCAGCCCCAATTACTTTTATTTGTGACTGTGACACACTATGAATGTCAAAGTTGGACTTCAAAGAAAATATGTTTTTTTTTAAACTTTGCTGTTGAAGAAGCCTCCTGATTCTATTAACAGCTAAGACAACAATGGATCTCACCTGAGGCACAAATGATACTCAAATTATCCTAACATGAATGCACTGTGGAAAAAGCTAGGAAAAATGAAGAGGATGACAGACAGTAATGCAGATAGACTCGGTTACAATGGCAATGATTGCACCATTGGGAGACCTGCAAGAACAGGATAGAGATTGTCATCTCTAGTCTCTCTATGTGGTTGGCTGGGCGTCAAAAGTGACTTGATGGCACAAAAAACAATCCATTCAAACAGGTTTGAATTTGAGAGGCTTTCTGCACATAAAGGATATTCTGAAGGACACACGGTCCTGAAATCAAGAATTTAAAATAATTAAATACCCCCTAAAACGGTTTGAGGACTTTTAGAAAAGCAACAGGATGGTGGTGATAGCAAGAGCATATTTCAGAGAAGAAATTACAGATCGCTAACAAATGGTACCACCACCTTAAAGTTCACAATTTCCCTTGTTTTGCACGGATTGCAATGCTCTGGACCCATTTAAGCATTCCAGGTTTCTCCCTCTCTTTCATTCCTACATACACACATTTCCTGATCTTGGAAAGAAACACCCCACAGACTCAAATTTGCCTTCTGAACAAAAAAAATAAAAATAAGGTGACAGGTTGGGTCCTTTCGAGCCAGCTGGTTACAAAACCGCAGTTTCTTTTCCGCAAAAGGTTAGGGTTTCCGTGAATCCCGGAGGATCCGGCGGCAAAAAGGCCGAAGCCACAACACGCACGTCACAAGGGTTTTTTTTCTTTGGGTTCCGCTTAACGACCACTTTAGATACCTGACATTCCGCCGGCTTCCGCTTTCCAACCACCCTCCACCCCACCCCCAATTCGGCTCCAAATCGCTTTACCTGCCCCGCCATCACAGGCTCCGCTCCGATCTCGATGCCGTATTTCAGCTCGCTGAGCTCGTGCAGGTTCAAGGTGCCAAAGGACTCGCCCTGCTCCAGCACCGAAAACGCCGCAAAGAGCACAAAAAGGGCGCAGGAGGCCGACAACCGAGGCGCCACTGCCGCCATCTTGCTCTCACGGCTCAGTCCAGTTATTGCCCTGAGTGACGGCGGCTTCGGTGACTCCTTCCGCCCGTTCTTGGAACGCCATCCATCAATTCCTACGATTCTGGGAGATGTCAGTTATCCCAGGAGGGTTTTCTATTGGCCGTGGTAAGGGAAGTGTCTACGACGGGGTGGGTCTTGGGAAAAAAAAAACCCTAAAAAAACTGGATTGGGTCCATCCCCAAACCAATCACGTTGGCGAGCGCCAGTACACGCTGCGGTTAAAAGCATCTGTTGAGTAACAATTGGCCAAAGGAAAGTCATCGGAGCAACCAATCAGGACGACGAGCGCTTCAGTCTCGGAAGAGTGCAAGTGCCCGGTCTCATTTTATTTGAAAAATCCTGAATTTGTGCTGTGCAACTTCTTAGTATCTGGCCGATGTTACAGGATAATAAAAACAAGGACAAATAGGCTGAAAAACAGCTTCTATCCCAGGGCAATAACTCTACTGAATTCTACTGTATAGTGCAATGTTGATGCAATATCAGGGGTTTTCAATTCAATGTATAGAATGTGAAGGATGTGTGTTTGTGTTTATATTCATAGTCATAATGTACACTGAAGATGGTATTTAATTTCGTTGTATAAGGTGCAATGACAATAAAGTAAACTAAACTAAAAACTTATGTAAGAATCACGGCCATTAATATATTTATGGGATGAAATTATTGACGAATGTATCTTTTCTTTTTATGTACACTGAGAGCATGTGCACCAAAACAAATTCCTTGTGTGTTTAATCACATTTGACCAATAAAGCATTCATTCATTCATTCATTTGGACAATTTCATCACACAGTGTAGGGCAAGAATACCCGCTAGTAATTAATCTGCATTATTTAAATTTGAACAAAAACTAATGTGCTAGTGTGCTGGCTGTTAGTAGAAAGGATGTTGCAAGGATGCCAGACCACCTAAACAGCTCCTCTATGATGAGCCATCTCAAGGAAAGCAATCGCACGTAGGGGGGTTGCAAAGGAAGTGATACAAAGACACACTGAAAGCCTTTCTTAAGTCCCTGGATATTGACACCATTCCCGAGGAAATCCTGACACAAGAGCAATTGACATGACGCACACTGATCCACCAAGGCTGCCAGACATTTGAAGACAGAAGGACAACTAGAGCACAAGAGAAGCATGCACTTCGCAAGGCCAAAGCTGTAAAGGCAACAATAGTGTGCCCACATGTTTGCCTGACATGTGACAGAACATTCTGTGGACAGTCCACTACCGGCTAAATGTCAAGATCATCTTAGAAAACAATGAATGAACATCATCATCACCAGTTGCAATTTTACTGAAAGGACGTCTTGTGCAATGTTGTGGTTTGGCAATTATTTTATATAACAGCTATACTAAATTATTACTCAAGTATTCATCCCTACCAGATTTACCAGATAACAATCATAGTGAAATTGGATGTGCCTTCCAGCTACATAAATATGAGTAGGGCTATGCAAATTCATTCGATAGGTTTCTTTGGGATTAAATTTGCTTTAGAACAAGGGTCTCCAACTTTGGCAACTTTAAGACTTGTGGACTTCAACTCCCAGAATTCCTCAGCCAGTGTTACTTTAGAAGACACTTTCATTTTGTAATTTTTCTGCTTTGAACAAAAAATAATATTTTACATGTAACAGTTCCACTATCTTTTCCATCTCTTTTTGTGGGGGCGAGAGGCATTCATAAGGAGGGAAAGATAAAAAGAGGTGCAGAAAGCTTTATGAATGAGATCTGTAGTAGTCAGCAAATGAAAGCACTCTTTAACAAGTAACACATCTTTTAACCAAGTTTAATTCCTGGTATCCACATGACTCCGTGACTTAATTCTGACACTGGTGGGCATCACATTGAGGAAGACTGGTTAGAGTCTGTTACTTGTCAGATCTCATTGTGTGGCATAATTACTCAGCTCAGACTAATTTGCTTCAATATACTCTTTGTGATGACTCAGAGTGTAATGCAAACGTAATAAAATCCAAAACGTAAATAAATGTCCTTTAATGCCTCCAACTTGGCCCATTGTTCAATAATTCTCAGTTGGAGATAAAACATACTCAAAAATAGTCTTCAAAAGAAAGCAATAAAGTCCAAACTTAATGAGCAGATAGAGGTGAAATAAAAAACCAAACTACAATGATGAAATTTCCACAACGGACCAGGATAAGTAATTACCAAATTCAAGGAGACAACAAGTCACAGTCTATTGGAAGGATGCCAACCAAGATAACTTCAGCCCCAAATAAAACACGCTTTGCTTCTGGCAATGCTGTGTTGTAATCGTCTCTTATATATACTAGTCTCCCCAGCTGCAATCAATGAGGAGGATCATGGCCGCTTCCTCTCTTGCAAGCCAAGTTGTTGCCTTCTCCGTTCCTCCATGCATGTTCTAGGATGCAGAGGGGATGGACCTGGTTCTTCCTCTGGCTGCCCAACCAGCCTCTGCCCTTCCCCAGCCTCCTCCACAACCTCCAGAGCCACACCTCCACTCCCTGTCCCCTGTTCCTCCTCTCCCTCAGAGTCTGACTCTACCAAGGGCATGATACCCTTACAATGATTTTTGCAGAAGAGTGCCCCAATGAGTTTAATGAAGTTTCCTCACAAATAAGTGTGCATACAGTTTTGTCTTTGGCAGACATTAATTTTTGGTATAGAAATAGAGTAAGGAATAGGATAATGTATTAGTGAATCTACAGATACACTGTTAGTAGAATTATCTGTAATTTTAAATCTAGTCAGGATGATTATTTTTGAAGCAAGCAAAATCAAAAGTAGATGCTTTCAGGATCAGAATTCAGGACTTCTTAAATAACTACTGAATAAGCCAAATTCTCTCTTTAAAATTAAAAAAAAATTATAGTCAAAAATTTGACAAACTTAACAAATTTGCATATGAGGGTTAATTCAGAATCCAAACTATGTTTATTTGTATAAAATCACAATCTTCATTACATCAGTTTTCACTTGTTCGCTGGTACAGAAGGTACATTTCCAGCAATACTAGATTTAACTTTTGTTTTTTATTGTTAATGACTGATTTCTCTAAATGATGCATTTTATTTGTACAAGATCTAATTATTGTAAGAACCAATAATAACAAATGCAAAAAAACAACAAAATAAGACATTAACATAGTAGGAAAAACTGGAAGTTGAATCATTGCAACTGGATTTCTTTTCTTTCAAATACAAGTAGTCCTTGGCTTATAACAGTTCCTTTAGTGACCATTCAAAGTTACAACAGCACTGAAAAAAGTGACTTAGTCTGTTTTTCACACTTAGGACTGTTGCAATATCCCTATGGTCACATGATCAAAATCCAGATGCTTGGCAACTGGTTCATATTTATGACAGTTGCAATGTCCTGGAGTCATGTGAACAGCTTTCGTTTGTCCATTGTGGCACAGTGGTTAGAATGCAGTACTGCAGGCTACTTCTGCTGGCTTCCATCCTTCCGAGGTGGATAAAATGAGGACCCAGATTGTTGGGGGCAATAGGCTGACTCTGTGAACTGCTTAGAGAGGGCTGTAAAGCACTCTTGTTCCAAATTCAGTGTGAAACAGGACTGTCGAAGCTTTTTCCACAGATGTGTGCTGGCTTTACATCATCTTTTCTTGTTTTTGATAAAGTTATTAGGATGGTTTTTTGGTTTGTTTTTTGGAAAGATTCTACTCCCTACATCCTCGCCATATCCTCGTATCTAAACTGGGATAAAGACCACACCAAATTCATTACGCCAGCGTTGAAAGGGGAAAAAAAAAAGAATGTCCTCGGCCCGTTTCTGGTGGATGACAGGAAGGGAATATAAGGAAGCGAGAGCACAGTTCAAGAACAAGTTACAAATTTTATCTGGAGCCATGAAATCATTCATGATTCAGATTTGGAGATTGGTTTACTGTGTAACTATTAAGTTAGGTTCCTGTTTTTGAGGTGGTGTTTAGTGGTGGTGAGGGAATGTATCTATGGTTTCTTTTAAGAAGGGAAACAGGTAGAATAAGTCATTTTCTGTAAGAAGCTCCTGCAAGAACTATCCTACATGACAATTTAAGAAAAGAATTAATTAGAACTGCAAGGTGTGGGATATCCATGCTTCTTAGAGTATTGAATGACCACCTTGTTTGCAAGCAGGGTGAATAGCCTATAAGTCCTGAGGAACATGGGGTGTGAGTGTCAGGGATTTGTCCCGTTTAAAGCTTCTTCAGTCACTGCTGCTGCTCTCAGCTTCCTTTAGTTCTGATTAGAATTGTAAAAAGAAAGCTATAACCCCCATGCAATATTGGCAACCAAGAGAGAATCAGCCAGTAATTCCCTTGGAGAAAATCTGATGTTAACGATGGAATGGTCTTTCAATGATCAGAATCTTCATGGAGTAGAGTTTTATGAAGTATTCTAATGTCTTAAATTGGCAGCTGATACAACGCAAAAGTGAGGAAATTTCGGAGAGCTTGAAGACCTAGACACCACAGCTGTGGAATGAGCAAGATGCCACACAGCAACTCAGGATTCTAATGAAATGGTAAGCTACCTGGTTATCTTTTCCCTAGCTTGGGGCCCTTTCAAATTCCTATCAACACCAAGCACATTCTGTGTGATGTTACTGAAAATAATCTGAGGCACAAGACTGGGGAATGCTAAATTAGACTCACAAAAAGTATCACTGAAATAGTTACATAGATGGATTTCAGTGCCAAATTCAATCAAGAAGGCAATCTATTTTACATGTAGGCAAGAAGAGAGAACAGAGAATGGACAAAATTCAGCCTCCTAACAAATGCATTATGAGTGTTTTTTATTTATTTAAGGGTTTTCCCAAAGAAAACTGTCAACAATCCAGCTTGAGTATTCCAAATAAAAGTCAGTCATCTTCTTAAAGAATAGTGATTTCCATAGTTCCTAAACTGCTCTGGATGTAGGAGAGAAAAATAGGGGTTCTACTTAGTTGCCTTTTCAAATTGTATGTAAACAATACTGAGCTCTGAATGGAACAGGAATAGGAGGCTTCAACAAGTAAAAAGGAACATAGCATGGAAATTTCATCATTAAATAATACTATAAATTCTTAAAACATAAACATAGCATATCCATAAAATAGATTAAATAATAAAGATGATTATTTGAACCACAGATTCAAGAAAATGTCAGTAAAACAACCAGATCAGTTAAGGCCATGAAGTACTATACTGTAAAAAATCCACTAAAATTCAAAAGCTTGGGAGAAATACCCCTGGATTTATCCTGGTATTGATAAAACTCAGTATGATCTGATTTTTTTGAAGAAGGTAAACTCCATAACCAAGTGACTCAAAGAGTAATCTTCTATCTTGTATACGCTTTAAAAACAAATTTCCAGATATAACTTAAGAGTTACTTTTGGGTTGTAGAATAGCCGCACCTCTCAGATTCAAATGGCTAAAATAAAATTTCCTACTAACCACGATCAGGACATGGGACAAGATCTATAATGTTTACCAATTTAAATTATATAATATCATAATTACTTTTTTACAGCATTTCACCAACACTTCAGTACTCTGTTTATATTTTGGTTCTAAGTTATGGACAAAGGGGCAGTGCTTTAGCAAAGAGAAGCTGAGGACAACTGGTTCCTTCTCTAAGAAAAATTAAATTTTTGTATTATGGCACGGATGTCAACATGGCCAGAATCACGTTGCCTGTCAGTGATATTTCATTACGATTCCCCCTTTCGTGGGAGCTGGGGTGGGCATGGCCCGCATGTGGATGCATTTGGCCTGTTTGACACCCCTGTATTATGGGCCAGGTTAATTACCTTATTTTGAAGTCCCACACTCCTTTATGTGTGAATCTGCCCCAAAAAACAACTTAAAATGCTGAATCTAGATATCAAAAATCATGTCCAAAAAATGACTGCAAGAAGCTATATGTCGGAACATGTCTGCTTAGATCACCTTTTTTCCTCATTTTAATAGTTACGAGCCTAGGACTTGTAATTATCTCTATCCTCCATTCATCTTACAATTTATTGATTTTCTTTCTCGAACAGCAATCTTGGGTGGGAAAAGTTTCATGCTCAGAGTTCTGATTAGGAAGAGTATTACAAAAGAAGCTTAAAGTAACTGCAAAATCATACTCTATTTTCAAATGAGAAACTTTTCTATAAGCAAATGAAGGTGTAATGTCTGGGTTTTTTTTTAACTCTTTCACTGAATTTTCTTAACCAGTATGAGAACCAGCTTTCAGCCTCAATAGCCTCCAATTGCAAAATGATTGGCAGCTTCCTTTTTATCAATAACATAGTGCCCTAGAATACCAAGGGGCATTAGACTTATCATACTGCTTGATAGTGCTTTTACAGTCCCTCTCTAAGCAATTACTGTAATTCAGCATATTGCCCCCAGCAATCTGGTCCTCAGTTTTACCGACCTCAGAAGGATGGAAGGCTGATTCAACCGTAGAGCTGGTCAGAATCCTGACTTCTAAGCAATTTGGCAGAATTAGCCTGCAATACTGCCATTCATACCAATTGTGGCCACCACAGTTCTTTTTTTTTTTTGAAGAAAATTTATTGATTTTCAGAAACAAACATATAACAACACAACACAGAATTCTGAAAACATAAAACGAGATCTCTCTCTTTTTCTGAAAGCAAGCCTGATCCAGGTTAACAATCTCTTTGTACAGACACCAATTCAAATTCATTCCTCATTTTAATATACCATTCCATATCTATCACACATTCTAACATTTCTATATAGCTTCTCCCCTTTAACCTTTCTTAATTTTATTTTATTTGTTTCAAATCTCACATCAGATCATTATATTTTATATTCTTTGTCTGTCCTATTTCAACTGTCTCTTATCTTTTTTTCCTCAATTAAAACCCAAAACAAAAAATTTCCCCCTCCCCCTGGTGGTCATGATTGGAGTAATGGCGCCTTTAATATCTTCCCCTAAAATTATAACATTAATAGAGAACACACTTCCATTCGATCTGCGTAGTACTTAAAGCTACACATACATTTTAAAACAGAAAAAAGAAACAGAAAACATATAAATATATAATATAATTAAAACATACGATCCATACCAAATTCAATCTACCGTTATGTTCTTATCATTAATTTTAAACATTTAACAGCATTACTTTCAATAGGTCTCTTGCTTCTATGGGAACGCATATAAAGCTTCCAAATTACTTCCCTCCCACTTCATACTAGCATTTTAAAACATTATTCATTAAAAATGTTCCCTTCCTTCTAAATTAATTTTCTAATTTAATTCAAATTCCATTCATTTTATTCACAAATGTTTCACAAATCATACATTGTTTCCAATTTTCTAAACATTATTTCTAAAT
Source organism: Laticauda laticaudata (assembly GCA_004320025.1). Classification (NCBI taxonomy): domain Eukaryota; kingdom Metazoa; phylum Chordata; class Lepidosauria; order Squamata; family Elapidae; genus Laticauda; species Laticauda laticaudata. The sequence goes on along the minus strand of BHFT01002754.1, from coordinate 52,658 downwards.
ACAAATATAACAAACAATTCATATTACCTTTGCAGAATCATTTTTTTTCAATTAAATTTTTACCCCATATCTCTAATAATCCGGTTTCTTTAATATCTTGCCTCACACCTAGCTTCTCTTCCTTCCTCTTTTGCTTCTTCTCTCTGCCCTTTTTACCTCCCTTGTCCTCTCCGCCTCGTTTCCCTTTCTGTATTCCCTTTTTTCTGTTTGCTTTCTAATTATATCCACTTTTCACCTATTTTTCCCTTTTGGTTTTTTTTATAGGTCTCAAATTCTCGCATTCTCTTCCCCTCTTTCCCCTTTCTTTCCCCAAGTAGAGTGGACTTGTCATTTAAAATGGCTTTTTCTTTGTCCGCAATCTTCTTGTTGCATAGTCGTTTTTGTAGTTTCTCGTAGGTAGAGATCGCCATTTCTAAGAATTGAAAAAACGGAATAACCAAGAAGAGCCCTTCCCTTCTTGTTCCCCCCCCCCCCCCCCCCCCCTTCTTCTTTTAAGTTTTTTAAATTCCTATTTTCAATTCATCCACAAGTGATGCCATTGTAAGAAGGTTTTTTTCTTTAAAACATACACCACGTCTTTAATCTTCCAATATAGTTCCAAAAGTCCAAAAGTCAGCAAGCACTCCAAATACACACAAGCTGTTCTTTGACACACCTTCTCCCTTTTTCACTTTCTCTTCCTGGGTTATATTTAGTTACAAAGTTCCAGTTAAAATGTATCTTTTAGAAGTCCTGTTAAATTTAACTTTAGATCTTTAGATCCAGGCTACTCCTCCTTCCAATCCTGTTTCTTATTCGTCTTCCTCTCCCTCCCCACTTACCACAAAAAAAAAAAAAAATAATCCTTCTCTCTTTTTTTTTTCTTTTTATATTCAGAATCTTTATTATTCCTTGGCATTAAATTTCTCAGCTTAAATACCCTGTTGATGCCAAGCAGATTTTTATGATTTCTCTTCATCCTTGTTCAACTGTCAAGTGTAAGGAAGGAGAGTGAAAAAATTTTTTTTTCCTTTTCACTTTCCATCGGCTGTTTCGAATCTTCTTTGGGGAGCAAATGTATCCTTTTTTAAAATTGAGTTTCAGGATGCCTTAATTTGTTGCTTCTTTATCCCGGTCAGCCAAACTTTCAACTTCAGCACTTTCTCCTCCTGCACATTCTTTTCACGGATGAGGGCTTCTTGGAGGCGGCCAATTTCTACCGCCGCTCTACACCTTTGGAAAGGGAAGTTTAGCCAGCTGGGGAAGGATAAGATGCGGCTTTTCTCCACCCTTCTGGAATCTCCCCTGTCTTCACCGACCTCTACGGGGTGGCTAGCCCCAAGCTCAGCTGGCTGGCGATCTGGCGGCATGCCAGGCAGAGAACCACGCACGATCGCAGATTCTGCTGCGCGCCACGCCCTGCAACCGATAGATGCGGTCCACCACAGTTCTAAATAGAAAAATTAGGATACAACAGTTCTTTTACAATGCTAATCATTCTTGGTTCAACGAAATTGCCTGGTTCAAGGCAAATTATATGAGATGCTTAGCTTGGGAATGTTTTCCTCTTTATTTAATGCCTTTGCTTTGCCTTCTTTGATCAGTGACCCAGCACGCCTTCTCCTCCCTTGAGAGTGAACTGGGATGAAATCTGAGTTCTGGGGAGAGAATGGTGCTGCACAGAGAAGGAAAGCACGCTGAACTCCAGAACCAAACAAAAGGTAAACTTCCATCAGCATTGCAATTCAGTATTCCAAAGCGGTGAATGTTAAAGATGTGATCCTATCTCAAAACTGACATTGCTATTTTTGGGACTGTGAATTTTGTTTTGCTGGGCAAGATGATAAGCAATAGCATAGCACTTAGACTTAATACCATGCTTTGCAGTACTTTACAGCCTCTCTAAGCGGTTACAGAGTCAGCCTATCGCCCCCACAATTTGTGTCCTATTTTACCCACCTCAGAAGAATGGAAGGCTGACCTTCAGCTTGAGCCTGGTGAGATTCGAATTGGTCAAAAATGCAGGCAGCCGGCAGTCAGCAGAAGTACCTGCAAGTACTGCACTCTACCACTGCCGCCACCATGGTTCTGGTCTCCGCTATACATCTTTCCATGATCATCTGATTTAGTTTATGCTTGATTGACTATTTAATTAATTTGGGCAGTACATAGGTATCCTGCCTTTTTAGTAAGATGGTCTAATGTTTGAAATGACTTAATACTTTACACAAACATTTACTGTAAATTACATAGTATGAAGTAATAAATCAGTGTAAATACTTCCTAAAGCATTACATTTAACCAGCAATTTTCCTGACTGTTAGAAATTAATCAAGTGGAACAATTTGCCTCTCGAAGTTGGTGCTCCAACGCTGGAGATTTTAAAGAAGAATTGGGACAACCATCTGTCTGAAATGCTAGAGGGTTTCTTGCTTGAGAGGAGAGCTGGACCTAAAACTTCTCAAAGGTCCTTCCAACTCTGTTTTCTGTAAAAGCACTGAAAGCAGCAGAGATTAAAATATAACAATTACAATTATTTAAAATGCCACCAGCCGTAGAAATGCAGGAAATTAAAGGAGAACTGAAAGCCATTCATGCGAAAAAAATAACACATCAGCAAATGTCTCGAGGGAAACAGGTGCACAAATGTAATTATAAGAAGACTTCTTGCCTAAAAATAGTTGTATAAAGTGCATTTAAACATTTACAGCTTGTCTACATTTTAATAGAGGAGGAATTCCATAATCTTGGTGGTGTAAAAGCATTTTTTGTTGTTATGGTGATTTTTTATTTAAAAAAGAGAAGGCAGAGAAAATACATCCTTTGAATATTCAATAGTGGTGTGGTTAAATATTATCCGTAGGACAATCCTATTAAAAATAACTTAGCTAAAGAAAAGTCCAAAAAAAGTCGAGGTTCCGGATGTCCAAAGTGCTTTTTCAGGAGCAACTGCACTTTCTGTTTTTCTTGAAGATGTTTGCTTCTCATCCAAGAAGACTCTTCAGCTCTGACAGGAAAGTGGGGAATAGAAGGATGTTATATTCCTTGTAGGCAACTGGTACACTTGCATCCTTTTAGAGGTCGTTGAAAAATTTGAGGTTTATTTGTGTCCTCGGGATTACCTGAATAGTGCTTCTACTAGCAGGAACCTGAGTAGTGTTTCCTGACTCCTTTAGTAGAGCTACTACTTAGGTGACCCTGAGGAATCCGTTACAGATAAACATCAAGTGCTTCACAACCCCTCTAAAAGGATGCAAATTACCAGCGTTTGCAAGGTAATATAAATCCTCCATTCCTCCATTATCCCTGTGAGAGCTGAATGAAGCTTCTTGGATAAGAAGCGAAAAGTCTTCAAAGAAAAAACAAGGAAGTCAGTTGCTCCTGAAAAGCATCTTCGGGACAGCCAATGACCAGGATGACTGAGAAATCTCTACAGACTTTCGAGATTCATGACTAATAATAGTGGCAGTTAGGAATAACACAATGGTAACACACATAGAACAGCCTCAGCCATATATGAGGGGGAAAAAAACAGTATGTTGAATTGAGTACATCAGCTAGGTTGGAAAGAATTACCTCAGAATCAGAAAATCCACCAGGCAGAATGAAGGCAAAATTCAAGAAGAATGTGCCAGCTTGGAACAGATCCCTGCCCTATCCATTTCTGAGGTGCCATTTTTAAATGTGCAGGCTTAGAAACAAACACCATTCCTCTTTTCTCCTTTTTTTGTAGGAAAGAACTACCAGGGATGAGACAGCAGGCAGTTTCGCACTGCAGGTAAGCAAAAGTGCTTTGTGGATGGATCGAGAGCAGGGGTATCAACTCAATAATTGAGTTTGATACCCCTGCTCTCGATCCATCCACAAAGCATTTATGCTTACCTGCCTAGGCGACGCCTGCTGTCCTCATCCCTAGTTCTTCCTCCTACAAAAAAGGAGAAAAAGAGGAAAGGTTTTGTTTCTAAGCCAATGCACATTAAAATGCCACCTAAAAATGGAATAGGGCAGGATTCCAATCACATCTTTAATTTTGCCATTCATTCTGCTGGTGGATTTCTGATCTGGGTAATCTTCCACCTGCTGATGTACTCATTCAACATCTGTTTTTTCCTCCATTATATGCTGAGGCTGTTCATGTGTGTACCATTGTGGTTAATTCCTAACTGCACTATTATTAGTCCATGAAATCTCGAAAAGTCTGTAGAGATTCTCAGTCATCCTGGTCCATGGCTGTCCCCGAAGATGCTTTTTTTTTTTTTCAGGAGCAACTGGACTTTCCTTGTTTCTTCTTTGAAAGACTTTTCGCTTCTATCCAAGAAGCTTCTTCAGCTCTCACAGGATAATGGGGAATGGAAGGATTTAATTCCTTGCAAACAGCTGTAATTTGCATCCTTTTAGAGGGGTTTTAGAAGCACTTGGATGTTTATCTGTTAACGATTCTCAGGGTACCCTAAGTAGTGCTCCTACTAAAGAGTCAGGAACAACTACTCAGGTCCTGTAGTAGAAGCACTATTCAGGTAATCCCGAGGACACAAATAAACCTCAAATTTTTCAACGACCCTCTAAAAGGATGCAAGTGACCAGCTGCTACAAGGAATATAAATCCTTCTATTCCCCACTTTCCTGGTCAGAGTAAGAGGGCTTCTTGGATGAGAAGCAAACCATCTTCATAGAAAAACAAGAAAGTTCAGTTGCCTCTGAAAAAGCACCTTTGGGACATCCGGAACCTCTACTTTTTGGACTTTTCTTTAGCTAAGGTTATTTTTTAAAATAGGATTGTCCTACCGGAAAGATATTTAACACACACACACTATTGAATATTCAAAGGATTGTATTTTCTCTGCCTTCCTTCTTTTTTAAAATAAAAAATCCACCAGGTAACAACCAAAAAATGCTTTTACACCACCAAGATTATGAATTCCCTCCTCTATTAAAATGTGACAAGCTTAATGTTTAATTGCACTTTATACAATCTTCTAGTCAAGAAGTCTTCTCTTCCAAAATTACATTTGTGCCCACCTGTTTCCCTCGAGACATTTGCCTATTGTTATTTTTTCCAAGCCTGATGGCCTTTCTCATTCCCTTTTTCATTTCCTGCATTCTACGGCTGGTGGCATTTTTAAATAAATGTATTGTTAATATTTTTTAATCTCTGCTGCTCAGTAGCTTAACAGAACAAAGAGTTGGAAGGAACCTGGAGAAGTTTTAGTCCAGCTCTCCTCTGCAAGCAAGAAAACCCTCTAAGCATTTCAGACAAATGGTTGTCCAACTCTCTTCTTTAAAACTCTCCAGCGTTGGAGCACAACTTCTAGAGGCAAATTGTCCACTGATTAATTGTTCTAACAGTCAGGAAATGCTGCTGTAAATGTAATGCTTTAGGAAGTATTTACACTTTTATCTAACTTCTACTGATATTTACAGTAAATGTTGTGTAAAGTATAAGTTACATCAAAACATAAGCCATATTACCTAAAAAGGCAGGATACTATGTATGCCAATTAAATTAAAATAGACATCCAAGCCTAAACTAAAATCAGATATATGAGAAAGATGATAGCGAGAACCAGAACCATGGTGGCGCAGTGGTTAAGCGGTGCAGTACTGCAGCTATCTCCCTGCTGACTGCCGGCTGCCGCAATTTGACAATTCGAATCTCACAGGCTAAGCTGAAAGGTCAGCCTTCCAATCCTTCTGACGGTGGGTAAAATAAGGACACAAAAATTGTTGGGGCGATAGGCTGACTCTGTAAACCGCTTAAGAGAGGGCTGTAAAGTACTGCAAAGCAGTATATAAGGATCTAAGTGCTTTTGCTATTGCTATCATCTGCTCCCAGCAAAAACAAAATTCACAGTCCAAAAGATAGCATGTTCCAGTTTTGAGATAGGAACCATCTTTAACATCATCCGGCTTGAATACTGAAGTTGCAATATGCTGATAGGAAGTTTACCTTTGTTTGGTCTGGAGTCTCAGCGCTTTCCTCTCTGTGAGCACCATTCTCTCGCCAGAACCTCAGATTCATCCCCAGGTCACTCTCAAGAGGAGGAGAAAGGGGCTGGGGTCACTCGATCAAAGAAGCAAGCAACAGGGCATTAAATACAGAGGAAAACACCAGACTAAGGCATCTCTATAATGCTGAACCAGGCATTTGTGACCTAAGATGATAGCATGTAAAGAACTTTGTATCCGTATTTTCCTATTTTAGAACTTGTGGTGGCGCATGCTTCCGGTTTGCAGGCTTTCGGCGGCAGGCAGGAAACTGCGATCGTGCGTGGTTTCTGCTGGGCATGCCGCCAGATCGCCCCAAGCCAGCTGGCTTGGGGCTAAGCCACCCGTAAGGTCGGTGAGACAGGGAGATTCCAGAAGGGTTTGAGGAAAAGCCGCATCTTTCTCCCCAGCTGCTAAAACTCCCTTTCCAAAGGTTGGGTAGAGCGGCGGTCAGAAAATGGCCGCCTCAAAGAAGCCCTCACCCGGAAAGAAATGTGCAGGAGGAAGAAAGTGCCTGAAGTGAAAGTTTTGGCTGACGCGGCGAATAAGAAGCAACAATTAACGGCATCCTGAAACTCAAATTTTAAAAAAGGATACTTGCTCCGCAAAGAAGATTCGGATAACAGCGAATGAAAGTGAAAGGGAAAAAAAAATTTTTCACTCTCTCCTTCCTTACATTGAACAGTGAACAGAGATGAATGGAGAAATCTTTTCAAAAATCTGCTTTGGCATAACAGGTATTTTAAGCTGAAAATTAATGCCAAGGGAATAATAAAGATTTTCTGAATATAAAAGGAAAAAAAAAGAGAAAGGATTTTTTTTTTTTTTTTTTGCGTAAAGTGGGAAGGGAGGGAAGAGAATAAGAAAGGATTTGGAAGAGGAGATAGCCTGGAATCTAAAGAATCTAAACAGTTAAAATTTAACAAGGACTTCTAAAAGAATACATTTAACTGAACTTTTGTAACTAAATTACATAACCCGGAAGAGAAAGTCAAAAAAAAGGAAGAAGGTGTCAAAAGAAACAGCTTTGTGTATTTGAATTGCTTGCTGACTTTGGGACTTTGAACTATATTGAAGGGATGTAAAAGCAGCGTGGGTGGTTGTTTTAAAAGAAAAAAAAACCTCTACAATGGCATCACTTGTGATGAATTGAAAATAGAATTTAAAAACTTAAGAAGAGGACACAGAAGGGAAAAGGGCTCTCTTGTTCCGTTTTTCAATTCTTAGAAAATGGCGATTCTCTACCTACGAGAAACTACAAGAAACGACACTATGCAACAAGAAGATTGGGACAAAAGAAAAAGCCATTTTAAATGAACAAGTCATCTACTTGGGCAGAAAGGGGAAAGAGGGGAAAAGAGAATGGAGAATTTGAGACCTAAAAAAACAACCAAAAAAGGGAAAATAAGGTGAAAAGTGGATATAATGTAGAATAGCACAGAAAAGGAATACCAGAAAAGGGAAATCGACGCGGAGAGACAAGGGGTAAAAAGGGCAGAGAGAAGAAGCAAAAGAAGGGAAGGGAAGAGAAGCTAAGGTGTGAGGCAAGATATTGAAGAAACAGACTTATTTAGAGATAATGGGAAAAATTTAATTGAAAAATGTTTCTGCAAAAGGTACATATGACTTGTATTGTTATAACTTTGTATTAGAAATAATGTTAGAAAATTGAAACAATGTATGATTTAGTGAAACATTTGTGAATAAAATTAATGGAATGAATTCAATTAGATAATTAATTTAGAAAGGAATGGGAACATTTTTATTGACATCCTGTTTAAAATGCATAAGTGAAGTGGGGGAAGTATTATGGAAAGTTTATATGCCGTCCCATAGAAGCAAGAGACCTACTTGAAAAGTAATGTGTTAAATGTTAAAATTTAAATAAATGATTAACATTAAGCTGGTAGAATGAATTGGTATGGATCGTGTTTTTCAATTATATTATATATTTACATATTTTTTCTTTTCTTTTTCTTTTTAAAATGTATGTGTAGCTTTAAATGTAACTACGCAGAACCGAATGGAAGTGTGTTCTCTATTAAGTGGTTATAATTTAGGGAAACAGATATAAAGGCGCCAAGCCTCCAATCATGACCACAGGATGGAATTTTTGTTTAATGAGAAAAGATAATAGACAGTTGAGAATAGGACAGACAAGAATATAATATAATGATCTGATTGAGATGAACAATAAAAATAAAATTAAGAAAGTAAAGAGGGGAAAGCTATATAGAAAATGTAGAAATGTGATAAGATATGGAATTGGTATATTAAAAATGAGGAGAAATTGAAATTGGTGTCTGTACAAAGAAGATGTAACCTGGATCAGGCTGCTTCAGAAAAGAGGTTTATGTTTTCACCTATTCGTTTGGTTTTTGTTTATGTTTGTTCTGAAAAACAATAAAATTTTCTTCAAAAAAAAAAAGAACTGTGGGGCAACAAATGGTTAGAATGCAGTATTGCAGGCTAATTCTGCCAAATGCTAGAAGTTCGATTCTGACCAGCTCTAGGTTTGACTCAGCTTCCATAACCTTCTGAGTCGGTAAACTGAAGGACCAGATTGCTGGGGCATATGCTGATACAGTAATTGCTTAGAGAGGCTGTAAAAGCACTATCAAGCATATATAAAGTCCTAAGGTGCCATTGCTAATTCTAGTACTATGTATAAAAAAGGAAGCTGTCCAATTTCATTTTGAAATTGGATGCATGAATGTTGAAAGCTGGTTCTCATACTGTTAAGAAATTCAGTGAAGAAGAGTTAAAAAAAACCCAGGACATTACCACCTTCATTTGGCTTATAGAAAAGTTCTCATTGAAATAGAGTATGATTGTGCAGATTACTTTAAGCTTCTTGTAATAACTCTTCCTAATCAGAAGCCTGAAGATGAACCTTTTTCCCACCCAAGATGGCTGTTTCGAGACATCCAATAAATTGAAGAATAATGTAGCTATCGAATAATACAAGTCCTAAGGCTCGTAACTATTAAAAATGAGAAAAAAGGTGATCTAAGCAAGCACATGTCCCGACATATAGCTTCTGCAGTCATTTTTTGACACTGATTTTATATCTAGTTCAGCATTAAGTTGTATTTGGCAATATCACACATAAGGAGTGTGGACTCAAAAATAAGTCATTAAACCTGGCCATAATCAGGGGTGTCAAACAGCCAAATAGCATCACATGCACGGCCATGCCCACCCCAGCCCACAAAGGGGGAACTCGTAATGAAATATCACATGACAAGCAACGTGATCTGGCAATGTTGACCTCCGTGCCATAATACCGACAAACCTTCCACCTAATTTTTCTTAGAGAAAGGAACCAGTTGTCGCTCAGCTTCTCTTGCAACAAGCACTGCCCCTTGGTCCATAAATTTAGAAACCAAAAATATAAAACAGAGTACTGAAAGTGTGTGAAATGCTGTAAGTAAATTATGATATTTATATTTAAATTTGTAACATTTAGATCTTTGCCCTGCATGATCGTTGTGTAAGTTATGGAAATTTTTTATTAAGCCATTTGGAATCTGAGATTGTGCGTCTTATTCCTACAAAAAGTACTCTTAAGTTATATCTGGAAGATTTTTTTTAACGCGTTAAAGAGTAAAGAAAACGGATACTCTTTGAGTCACTCTGGTTATGGATTTACCTTCTTCAAAAAAATCAGATCAGTATGGAGTTTATTTCAATACCAGGATAAATTCAGGGTATTTTCTTCCAAGCTTTTGAGATTTAGTGGATTTTTTACGTTGTTACTTCATGGCCTTACCTGATCTGTTTACTCGACTTTTTTCTTGAGATCTGTGTTCAAATACTTCATCTTATTATTAATCTATTTTAATGGATACTGATGTTATGTTTTAAGAAATTTATATTGTATTATTTAATGATAAAATCCCAATGCTATGTTTCCCTTTTACTTGTGAAGCCTCCTATCACTGTTTCCTTCAGCGCTTTAGTATTGTTTTACAACAATGAAAAGGCACCAGTAGAACCCCTATTTTTTTCTCTCCTACATCCAGAGAGTCTTAGGAACTATGGACCATCAATCTATTTCTTTAAGAAGATGAACCTGGACATTTTAATTGTGATATCTCAAGCTGGATGTTGAACAGTTTTTCTTTGGGAAACCCTTAAAAATAAAATAAAAAACACTCCATAATGCATTTTTAGAGGCTGAATATTTTTGTCCATCTCTGTTCTCTCTCTGCCTACATGTACAGAATAGTTGCCATTTCTGATGAATTTGGCACTGGAAATCCATCTATGTTAACTAATTTCAGTGATAACTTTTGTGAGTCTAATTTAGGCATTCCAGTCTTGTGCCCTCCAGATATTTTCAGTAACATCACAAAGAATGTGCTTGGTTGATAAGGAAATTTGAAGGCCCCAAGCTAGGGAAAGATAACAGTAAGCTTACATTTTCATTAGAAATCCTGAGTTGCTGTGCCTGGCATCTTGCCAATTCACACAGCTGTGTGTCCTAGAGCTTCCAGCTCTTCCGAAATTTCCTCCAGCTTTGGCGCTTTGGTATCAAGCTGCATTTAAGACATTAAGATACTTCATAACTCACCTCCCCATGAAGATATCTGATCATTGAAAAGACGCATCATCGTAACATCAAGATTTTCTCCAAAGGAATTACTGGCTGATTCTTTGTTGCAAATATTGCATTGGGGTATTAGCTTTCTTTTTACAATCTATATCAGAACTAAAGGAAAGCTGAGAAGCAGCAGCAGTGACTGAAGAAAGCTTTAACGGGACAATCCCTGACACTACACACCCCATGGTCCTCAGACTTATAGGCTATTCACCTGCTTGCACAAGGTGGTCATTCAATACTCTAAGAAGCATGGATACCACACCTTGCAGTCTATTACATTCTTTCTCTTAAGATGTCATGTAGGATATTCCTGCAGGACATTCTACCAGAAATGACTTATTCTACTGTTCCCTCTTAAAAGAAACATAAGATACATTCCCTCACCACCACTAAACACCCTCAATCAGGAACCTAACTTAATAGTTACACTAAACCATCTCCAAATCTGAATCATGAAATGATTTCGATGGCTCAAGAATAAATTTGTTAACCTGTCTCTGAAACTGTGGCTCTCGCTTCCTTATATTCCCTTCCCTGTCATCCACAGAAAACGGGACCGAAGGACATTCTGTTTTTTTCCTTTCAACCTGAGCGTAATGAATGGTGTGGCTATATCCAGTTTAAGGATACAGGGAATATGTGGGAGGATGTAGGGAGTAGAACTTCCAACACACCCATCCTACATAACATCAAATAACAAGAAAAAAGATGATGTTAAGCGCCACATCTGTGGAAAAAGCTTCTACAGTCACTTTTCACACTGAATTGGAACAATTTCAAGGAAAATCAATTATATGAGGGTCTTGAGTTTTTCACCCCCTAAAGAAGACATGGAAGGGCTTTCTCCTCTTTACTGACAGGTATACTTACATACTTGGGCCTTGACATATTCCACATATTCAGCAGGGCTGAGGCTGGTGACAACGGTGGAATGAGGGGTGGCTGTGGATGCGGTCGCAGAAACGGGTGGTGGCAGATGGCGGGTGGTATGGATTGTCGCACAGTAGGAACAGGACTGGGGCTCACAACACGGCAATGTAGTCTCCCGAACTTCCTCACACAAAACTGGAACAAGGTAAGGAAAAATAAAGACCCCAATGATGCTAATCTATATGAAGTTCAACCCTTTGGACGCTGTAAAGACTCTGTCCTCTATTCTATATGACTCTCACAGGCAACATTCCTGTGGGAATCAAGCATCAAACATTTCCCATCCTATTCCCAAGACTGCTTTCATGAATTGGGAAAAAGGGAAGAAGGGCAAGAAAATCGGATTTCATGCTCATTTTGAAAATGGCAGCAAAGAAATAAAATCCCTCCAAAAGAGTAAAATTTCTGCGCTGTTAGAATTTCAGCCTAAGATCACCAACTAGTTTAGTGGCCAATTCAATTCTCCCCCCCTCCCCCTGAAATGGCAGAGTACAATGCAAAGGAAGGGTTCTAAGAAGGAAGGTAAGGCAACCACAGGATAAAATAAGCCTTTCAGTCAAGCAACCAACAAGCATCTATTTTGCCAACTGTGTGATAGAGGTCTTTTCTACTGCTTTCCTGCAGAAATGTGAGGCAACAAATGAGCACAATCTTATCGCTATCACTTGGGCAACTGAAGTTTCTCAAGTCTGTCTACAGATACTGATTATACACCTACATAAGAGGAGTATTGCTCTGTCAATATCAATATAGCTTCTTCTCCCAAGCTTTTCTGCCCAATTCCAATACCCCGAGGTCCCTTTTTTCTTACCCTGACTTCAGCCTCCTGGGCTTTCCATTCAGTTAACACTTGGATCCATTGACGTAGGTCTGACTGTGATACCGCTCAACTTGTGTTGTTTTGATGCCTGCAGTTGGGATGAAGAAACTAAATATTCAGAAAAACTCTCAAGCCACATTTCTGGGTTCATAATTTAGAAGATATTTGCTTGAAACTAACAAGCATCCTCCCTTCCCTACACAGCGTAAAATGTAAATTTTATTTATGTTTTCAAAAAGTTTTTTATTTTATTTTTTAAAAAAAACACAAATCCATCTTTCAGTTATAGCAGTGTACATATATCACTTGTCATCATATTGAATATTTGTAATCTTTACTTAAGTTTACATTCATATTACAACCTATTCAAAACGTAATATAGCATTGAAACAATATTATTTAAATTTCTTACTTTATTTCCAACCATTTCATAAACTAGAATCCAAATCATATTCCATTTCTTCTTGTTTTTAATTGCCAATGTTAACCTACTCATTTCCTGCACATCCAATATTCTGATTACCTTCTCCATCAGAACCTTTTCATTTTTCCATTTTTGAGGCAAATACATTCTACCGTGTTTCTCACAAATAAGCCGGGTCTTATTTTTTTGATCCCCAAAAACGCTTGGCCATCTTTCAGGGTGACTTAATTCCCCCCCGCCTGCAACCTCGGTGGTGGGCCAAGGACGGCTTGGATGTTGATTCAAGCATTAGTGGGCACTTTCGTATCGGGAGACTTCCACCACGCGTCCACAGACCGGGAGGCGAGGTGATGGCAGCGACTGCTTCTCTTGCCAGCGGAGAGAGCCCGAAGCTGCCTCGTCCTTTCCACCCCTCGCCCAGCCCGTCCCCATGCATCCCAAATGCGCCAGCAGCTCCAAAATGCTGCAGCGGAACGGGCATTAGGCAGCGGCCCTGACTCGCCGGGGCCAGCTGGGAGGAGAAGATGAGTCCACCTTGCCTTCCTGTCCATGGATATGTGGGTGCTATGCAAGTGCTCGGGGCAGCACTCTCCCAGTGGCCCCCTTGCATTCATGCTGGAGGGGACTTGGGAAGGAAGCCAAGCTAGTCGGCCCGATCTTTTGCTTTGCAGGAGGGTGCGTACCTGCGGCTTTGCTTTCTGGGTCCTGCCCAGCCCGCACGGATCTGACACGGCCCTGGGTGGGATGAGCGGAGGTTCTGGCGAGGAACACTCACTAGCCTGCGAAGCATTGCCGCCGGGAAGGATGGCCCGCCTGTCAGCTGCGCTGGTGCGCCCAGGCGAAGCTCTCATGCTCTGCCCGGCGCCAAGGAGAGGCGGGGCGGCGGCTGGTGCTTCCCTCCGGAGTGGCCGATCCTGCGCTGCGGCCCAGAGATTTGCCTCCCCCATGGTTGGGCTGCCCTCTTGGGCAGGAGAGTCTTTTGTTGTACGATAGTCAGGGTGAAAAGAATTGGCTTTGCTTTGAAGGCGAAGGAAGGCGGCAACAGGAGTGCCTGAAGCCGAGTTGTCTCCGCCGCACTCCGGTTTGCCCAGGGAGGAGCCCTGGCTGCTGTGCATGCGCTTGCCACCAAATGCCGCGGCATTGCTCTAATGTTGCGCATCAAGGAGAGAAGAGAACAAGCAAATGGTGGAAGAAGCTCCGCAAGTACGAAGTGCCCAACGCCAAAGTCAACGCATTGGCAAGCACCATTTCCGGGCATGCAATAAAAAGTACTTTCTAACCGCAAACACACACACCCCGGCATTCACCCCCATTTCACATGTTTAATATGGCCTTAATTTGGGGGGAGGGCTAATTTGATTTTATGCTGAATAAACATGCTGGGCCTTCCTATTGGTGGAAGGCCGTATTGTTGGAGAAAACACGGCAGATGCTGTTAATATCTGTATAATTAAATAGTTTTTTCTTTATTATCGTTCTTGGGTAAATAATCCCCAATAGAAATATCTCCGGCTAATATCTATATGTTGTTTTAGAATCTTTTCCAACCAAGTATGTATTTTGTCCAATATCTTTAGCTTCTGTGTGTGTCCACCAGGGCTGGATTCAAAATATTTTAACAACAGTTCTGTAAGGCGTGCTTAGTTGGTGGGCATGGCTTGGGGTCCATCTGACTGGGTAGACGTGTTCTTGTGTCATGTTATCGCTGGGTGTGCCAACCGTAATATCACTCATGATTGAGGCACACATCTCCTCCTGGCCTTCTAACACTGTGGGTGATGCTGCAACAGTCATAATGTGAAAAAACGGTCCATGAGTCACTTTTTTCAGTGCTAATTGAATAGTCACCACACCACACAAGCAAAGTAACCAGCAAAGGAGGAAAAAATAAAACTCCAGAGAGGTTCCTGAGACAGGAAGTCTAGTCTGCCAAAATGTAATTAAGGTTTAATGGAGAGGGACACTCGGCTTCAGGCACTCCTGTTGCCGCCTTCCCTTCGCCTTCAAAGGCAAAGCCAATTCTTTTCACCCTACTATCGGTACAACAAAGACTCTCCTGCCCAAGAGGGCAGCCCAACCCCATGTGGGGAGGCAAATCTCCTGGGGCCGCAGCGCAGGATCGGCCCACTCCGGAGGAAGCACCCAGCCGCCTCCCGCCTCTGCCTGGCGCCGGGCAGAGCATGAAGAGCTTCGCCTGGGGCGCCCAGCGCAGCTGACAGGCGGGCCATCCTTCCCGGCGGCAGAGCTCTCGCCAAGGCAGTGAGTGCTTCCTCGCCAGACCCTCCGCTCATCCCACCAGGGCCGTGTCAGAGCCGTGCGGGCTGGGCAGACCCAGGAAAGCAAGCCGCAGGTACGCACCCTCCTGCCAAGCAAAAGAGCCGGGCCGACCTGAGCTTGGCTTCCTTCCCAAGTCCCTCCAGCATGAATGCAAAGGGGCCACTGGGAGAGGCTGCCCGAGGCACTGATAGCACCCACATATCCATGGACAGGGAGGCAAGGTGACTCATCTTCCTCCTCCCAGCTGAGCCCCGCCGAGTCAGTGCCTCTGCCTAATGCCCGTTCCGCTGCAGCATTTGGAGCTGCTGGCGCATTTGGAGATGCATGGGGACGGGCTGGGCGAGGGGTGGAAAGGACGGGCAGCTTCGGGCTCTCTCCGCTGGCCAGAGAAGCATCGCTGCCATCACCTCGCCTCCCTGTCTGTGGACGGATGGTGGAAGGTCTCCCGATACGAAGTGCCCCACTAATGCTGAAGTCAACATCCAAGCCGTCACTGCCCGCCCACCCGAGGTTGCAAGGGGGGGGAATTAAGTCACCCCTGAAAAGATGGCCAAGCCGTTTTTTGGGGGATCAAAAAAAATAAGACCCGGCCTTATTTTGTGAGAAACACGGTAGAATTGTATTTGCTCAAAATTGGAAAAATGAAAAGGTTCTGATGGAGAAGGTAATTCAGAAAATATTGGAATGTGCAGAAATGAGTAGGTTAACATTGGCAATTAAAAAACAAAGAAGAAATGGAATATGATTTGGGATTTATTTTATAAATGGTTGGAAAATAAAGTAAGAAATTAAATAATATTGTTTCAATGATATATTACGTTGAATAGGTTGTAATATGAATGTAAACTAAGAAAGATTTACAAATATCAATATGTGCACAAGATATATATGTACACTGTATAACTGAAAGATGGATTTGTGTTTTTTTAAAAAATAAAAATAAAAAACTTTTTGAAAACAATAAATAAATTTACATTTTACAGCTGTGTAGGGAAGGGGGAGGATGCTGTTAGTTTCAAGCAAATATCTTCTAAATTATGAACCCAGAAATGTGGCCTGAGAGTTTTCTGATTTAGTTTCTCATCCCAACTGCAGGCATCAAAACAACACAAGTTGAAGCGGTATCACAGTCAGACCTACGTCAATGGATCCAAGTGTAACCTGAATGGGAAGCCCAGGGAGGCTGAAGTCAGGGTAAGAAGAAAGGGACCTCGGGGTATGGAATTGGGCAGAAAGCTATGGGAGAAGAAAGCTATATTGATATTGACAGAGCAATATTCCCTCTTATGTAGGTGTATATCAGTATCTGTAGGACAGACTTGAGAAACTTCAGTTGCCCAAGTGATAGCGATAAGATTGTGCTCATTTGTTGCCTCCACATTTCCTGCAAGGGAAAGCAGTAGAAAAAGACCTCTAATCACACAGTTGGCAAAATAGATGCTTGATTGGTTGCTTGACTGAAAGGCTTATTTTTATCCTGTGGTTGCCTTACCTTCCTTCTTAGAACCCTTCTTTCATTTGTACTTCTGCATTTCAGGGGGGAGGGGGGGAGAATTGAATTGGCCAACTAAACTAGTTGTTGATCTAGGCTGAAATTCTAACAAGCGCAGAATTTTACTCTTTTGGAGGGATTTTAGTTCTTTGCTTGCCATTTTCAAAATGAGATGATCCGACTTTTCTTCCCTTTGCTTCCCTTTTTCCCAATTCATGAAAGCAGTCTGAGGATAGGATGGGAAATGTTGATGCTTGATTCCCTACAGAAATGCTGCCTGTGAGAGTCATATAGAATAGAGGACAGGAGTCTACAGCGTCCCAAAGGGTTGAACTCTCATATAAGATAGCATCATTGGGGTCTTTTTTTTTCCTTACCTTGATTCCAGTTTTTGTGTGAGGAAGGTTCGGGAGACTACATTGCCCGTGTTGATGAGCCCCAGTCCTGTTCCTATGTGCTGACAATCCATACCACCCGCATCTGCCACCACCCGTTTCTGCGACCGCCATCCACAGCCACCCCTCAGTCCATCCGTTGTCACCCAGCCCTCAGCCCTGCTGAATATGTGGAATATGTCAAGGCCCAAGTATGTAAGTATACCCTGTCAGTAAAGAGGGAGAAAGCCCTTCCATGTCTCTCTTAGGGAGGGTGAAAACTCAAGACCTCATATATTGTTTTCCTGAAATTGTTCCCAAATTCAGTGTGAAAAAGTGACTGTAGAAGCTTTTTCCACAGATGTGTGCTGGCTTACATCATCTTTTTTCTTGTTTTTGATAGTTATGTAGGATGGGTGTGTTGGAAGATTCTACTCCCTACATCCTCCCATATCCCTGTATCTAAACTGGGATATAGACCACACCAATTCATTACGCTCAGGTTGAAAGGGGAAAAAAAACAGAATGTCCTTCGGTCCCGTTTTCTGTGGATGACAGGAAGGGAATATAAGGAAGCGAGAGCACAGTTCAGAGAACAGGTTACAAATTTTATCTGAGCCATGAAATCATTTCATGATTCAGATTTGGAGATTGGTTTAGTGTAACTATTAAGTTAGGTTCCTGTTTTTGAGGTGTGTTTAGTGGTGGTGAGGGAATGTATCTATGTTTCTTTTAAGAGGGAAACAGGTAGAATAAGTCATTTCTGTAGAATGTCCTGCAGAATATCCTACATGACATTTAAGAGAAAGAATTAATAGAACTGCAAGGTGTGGGATATCCATGCTTCTTAGAGTATTGAATGACCACCTTGTGCAAGCAGGGTGAATAGCCTATAAGTCTGAGGACCATGGGGTGGTGTAGTGTCAGGGATTGTCCGTTTAAAGCTTCTTCAGTCACTGCTGCTGCTTCTCAGCTTTCCTTTAGTTCTGATTAGATTGTAAAAAGAAAGCTATACCCAATGCAATATTTGCAACAAAGAATCAGCCAGTAATTCCTTTGGAGAAAATCTTGATGTTACGATGATGGTCTTTTCAATGATCAGATATCTTCATGGGAGGTAGAGTTTTATGAAGTATCTAATGTCTTAAATTGCAGCTGATACCAAGCGCAAAGTGGAGGAAATTTCGGAAGAGCTGAAGACTCTAGACACACAGCTGTGGAATGAGCAAGATGCCAGCACAGCAACTCAGGATTCTAATGAAAATGGTAAGCTACTGTTATCTTTCCCTAGCTTGGGGCCTTCAAATTTCCTTATCAACCCAAGCACATTCTGTGTGATGTTACTGAAAATATCTGGAGGGCACAAGACTGGGGAATGCTAAATTAGACTCACAAAAGTATCACTGAAATTAGTTAACATAGATGGATTTCAGTGCCAAATTCCATCAAGAATGGCAACTATTTGTACATGTAGGCAGAGAGAGAACAGAGAATGGACAAAAATATCAGCCTCCTAACAAATGCATTATGGAGTGTTTTTTATTTTATTTTTAAGGGTTTCCCAAAGAAAACTGTCAACATCCAGCTTGAGTATCCAAATAAAAGTCCAGGTTCATCTTCTTAAAGAATAGTGATTTCCATAGTTCCTAAGACTCTCTGGATGTAGGAGAGAAAAATAGGGGTTCTACTTGGTTGCCTTTTTCATTGTATGTAAACAATACTGAAAGCTCTGAAGGAACAGGATAGGAGGCTTCACAAGTAAAAGGAACATAGCATTGGGAATTTATCATTAAATAATACAATATAAATTCTTAAAACATAACATAGATATCCATTAAAATAGATTAAATAATAAAGATGAGTATTTGAACCACAGATCTCAAGAAAAAGTCAGTAAAACAGATCAGTGTAAGGCCATGAAGTACTAAACTGTAAAAAATCCACTAAATCTCAAAAGCTTGGAAGAAATACCCTGGATTTATCCTGGTATTGAAATAAAACTCAGTACTGATCTGATTTTTTTGAAGAAGGTAAATCCATAACCAGAGTGACTCAAAGAGTATCTTTCTTACTCTTTAACGCTTTAAAAAAAAATCTTCCAGATATAACTTAAGAGTACTTTTGGTTGTAGAATAAGCCGCACATCTCAGATTCAAATGGCTAAATAAAAATTTCCTAACTTACCAACGATCAGGACAGGGCAAGATCTATAATGTTTACCAATTTAAATATAAATATCATAATTACTTACAGCATTTCACCACACTTTCAGTACTCTGTTTTATATTTTGGTTCTAATTTATGGACAAAGGGGCAGTGCTTTAGCAAGAGAAGCTGAGGACAACTGGTTCCTTTCTCTAAGAAAAATTAAATTTTTTGTATTATGGCACGGATGTCAAACATGCCAGATCACGTTGCTGTCATGTGATATTTCATTACGAGTTCCCCCTTTGTGGAGCTGGGGTGGGCATGGCCTGCATGTGATGCATTTGGCCTGTTTGACACCCCTGTATTATGGGCCAGGTTAATTACTTATTTTGAAGTCCATACTCCTTATGTGTGATATTGCCCAAAAATACAACTTAAAATGGCTGAACTAGATATAAAAAATCAGTGTCAAAAAATGACTGCAGAAGCTATATGTCGGGACATGTGCTTGCTTAGATCACCTTTTTTCTCATTTTTAATAGTTACGAGCCTAGGACTTGTATTATTCTATTCGCTACATTATCTTCAATTTATTGGATTTCTCGAACAGCATCTTGGGTGGGAAAAGGTTCATCTCAGAGTTCTGATTAGGAAGAGTTATTACAAAGAAGCTTAAAGTAACTGCACAATCATACTCTATTTTCAAATGAGAAACTTTTCTATAAGCAAATGAAGGTGGTAATGTCCTGGGTTTTTTTTAACTCTTTTCACTGAATTTCTTAACAGTATGAGAACCAGCTTTCACATCATGCCTCCAATTTCAAAATGATTGGACAGCTTCCTTTTTTATAAACATAGTGACTAGAATAGCAATGGCACTTAGACTTATATACTGCTTGATAGTGCTTTTACAGCCCTCTCTAAGCAATTTACTGTATCAGCATATTGCCCCCAGCAATCTGGTCCTCAGTTTACCGACCTCAGAAGGATGGAAGGCTGAGTCAACCTAGAGCTGGTCAGAATCGAACTTCTAGCATTTGGCAGAATTAGCCTGCAATACTGCATTCTAACCATTGTGCCACCACAGTTCTTTTTTTTTTTTGAAGAAAATTTTATTGATTTTCAGAAACAAACATAAACAAACACAACACAGAATATGAAAACATAAAACCTCTTTTCTGAAAGCAGCCTGATCCCAGGTTACATCTCTTTGTACAGACACCAATTCAAATTCATCCTCATTTTTAAATATACCATTCCATATCTTATCACCATTCTACATTTTCTATATAGCTTCTCCCCTCTTTTTAACTTTCTTAATTTTATTTTTATTTGTTTCATCTCACATCAGATCATTATATTTATATTCTTGTCTGTCCTATTTCAACTGTTCTATTATTTTTCTCATTAAACAAAATTCCTCCTGTGGTCATTGATTGGAGTAATGGCGCCTTTAATATCTTTCCCCTAAAATTATAACACTTAATAGAGAACACAACTTCCATTCGGATTCTGCGTAGTACATTAAAGCTACACACTACATTTTAAAAAGAAAAAGAGAAAAGAAAAATATAAATATATAATATAATTAAAACAACGATCCATACCAATTCAATTCTACCGTTAATGTTAATATTCATTTAAATTTTAAACATTTAACACATTACTTTTCAAGTAGGTCTCTTGCTTCTATGGAACGCATATAAACTTTCCATAATTACTTCCCCCCACTTCACTAGCATTTTAAAACATTATCATTTAAAATGTTCCCATTCCTTTCTAAATTAATTCTCTAATTTAATTTCATTTCATTCATTTTATTCACAAATGTTTCACTAAATCATACATTGTTTTCCAATTTTCTAACATTATTTCTAAATACAAATATAACAATACAATCATATGTACCTTTGCAGAATCATTTTTTTCAATTAAATTTTTACCCATATCTCTAAATAAGTCCTGTTTCTTAATATCTTGCCTCACACCTAGCTTCTCTTCCCTTCCCTCTTTTGCTTCTTCTCTTCTGCCCTTTTTACCCCCTTGTCTCTCCGCCTCATTTCCCTTTTCTGTATTCCCTTTTTCTGTTGCTCTTCACATTATATCCACTTTTCACCTTATTTTTCCCTTTTTTGGTTGTTTTTTTAGGTCTCAAATTCTCCATTCTCTTTCCCCTCTTTCCCCTTTCTTCCCCAAGTAGAGTGGACTTGTTCATTTTTTAAAATGGCTTTTTCTTTGTCCCAATCTTCTTGTTGCATAGTCGTTTCTTGTAGTTTCTCGTAGGTAGAGATCGCCAATTCTAAGAATTGAAAAAACGGAACCAAGAGAGCCCTTCCCTTCTTGTTCCTCTCTCTCTCAAGTTTTTTAAATTCTATTTTCAATTCATCCACAAGTGATGCCATTGTAGAGTTTTTTTCTTTTAAAACAACCACCACGTGCTTTTAATCTTCAAATATAGTTCCAAAAGTCCCAAAGTCAAGCAAGCAATCCAAATACACACAAGCTGTTCTTTTGCACACCTTCTTCCTTTTTTACTTTCTCTTCCTGGGTTAGTATTTTTAGTTACAAGTTCCAGTTAAAATGTATCTTTTAGAAGTCCTGTTAAAATTTAACTTTAGATCTTTAGATTCCAGGCTATCTCCTCCTTCAAATCCTTCTTTATTCTCTTCCTCTCCCTTCCCACTTACAGCAAAAAAAAAAAAAAAAATCCTTCTCTTTTTTTCCTTTTATATTCAGAAATCTTTATTATTCCCTTGGCATTAAATTTTCCAGCCTAAATACCTGTTGATGCCAAAGCAGATTTTTATGATTTCCATTCATCTCTTGTTCACTGTCAATGTTAAGGAAGGAGAGTGAAAAAATTTTTTTCCCTTTTCACTTTCATCGCTGTTTCCGAATCTTCTTTGGGAGCAATGTATCCTTTTTTAAATTTGAGTTTCAGGATGCCTTAATTGTTGCTTCTTTATCCCGGTCAGCCAAAACTTTCACTTCAGCACTTTCTTCCTCCTGCACATTCTTTTCCGGATGAGGGCTTCTTTGAGGCGGCCATTTCTGACCGCCGCTCTACCACCTTTGGGAAAGGGAGTTTAGCCAGCTGGGGAGGAAAGATGCGGCTTTCCTCAACCCTTCTGGAATCTCCCCTGTCTTCACCGACCTCTACGGGGTGGCTTAGCCCCAAAGCCAGCTGGCTTGGGGCGATCTGGCGGCATGCCCAGGCAGAAACCACGCACGATCGCAGATTCCTGCCTGCCGCCGAAGCCCTGCAAACCGGAAGATGCGCCACCACAGTTCTAAATAGAAAAATAGGATACAAAGTTCTTTACATGCTATCATCTTGGTTCACAAATGCCTGGTTCAAGGGCATTATAGAGATGCTTAGCTTGGATGTTTTCCTCTTATTTAATGCCCTTTGCTTTGCTTCTTTGATCAGTGACCCCAGCCCCTTCTCCTCCTCTTGAGAGTGAACCTGGGGATGAATCTGAGTTCTGGGAGAGAATGGTGCTGCACAGAGAAGGGAAAGCAGCTGAGACTCCAGACCAAACAAAGGTAACTTCCTATCAGCATATTGCAACTTCAGTTATTCCAAAGCCGGTGATGTTAAAGATGGATTCCTATCTCAAAACTGGACATGCTATCTTTTGGACTGTGAGATTTTGTTTTTGCTGGAGCAAGATGATAGCAATAGCAATAGCACTTAGACTTATATACTGCTTTGCAGTACTTTACAGCCCTCTCTTAAGCGGTTTACAGAGTCAGCCTATCGCCCCCAACAATTTGTGTCCTTATTTTACCCACCTCAGAAGGATGGAAGGCTGACCTTCAGCTTGAGCCTGGTGAGATTCGAATTGTCAAAATGCAGGCAGCCGGCAGTCAGCAGAAGTAGCCTGCAGTACTGCACTCTAACCACTGCGCCACCATGGTTCTGGTCTCGCTATACATCTTTCTCATATCATCTGATTTAGTTTATGCTTGATGATCTATTTTAATTTAATTTGGCATACATAGGTATCCTGCCTTTTTAGTATATGGTCTAATGTTTGAATGTACTTATACTTTACACAACATTTACTGTAAATATAGTAGAAGGTAGATAAAATCAGTGTAAATACTTCCTAAAGCATTACATTTAAGCAGCATTTCCTGACTGTTAGAACAATTAATCAGTGGAACAATTTGCCTCTAGAAGTTGGTGCTCCAACGCTGGAGATTTTAAAGAAGAGATTGGACAACCATTTGTCTGAAATGCTAGAGGGTTTCTTGCTTGAGAGGAGAGCTGGACTAAAACTTCTCCAAGGTTCCTTCCAACTCTGTTGTTCTGTTAAAGCTACTGAAAGCAGCAGAGATTAAAAATATAACAATTACAATTATTTAAAATGCCACCAGCCGTAGAAATGCAGGAAATTAAAAGGAGAACTGAAAGGCCATTCATGCTGAAAAAATAACACATCAGGCAAATGTCTCGAGGGAAACAGGTGGGCACAAATGTAATTATAAGAAGACTTCTTGACTAAAAGTTGTATAAAGTGCAATTAAACATTTAAAGCTTGTCACATTTTAATAGAGGAGGGAATTCCATAATCTTGGTGGTGTAAAAGCATTTTTTGTTGTTACCTGGTGATTTTTATTTTAAAAAAGAGAAGGCAGAGAAAATACATCCTTTGAATATTCAATAGTGTGTGTGGTTAAATATTATTCCGTAGGACAATCCTATTAAAAATAACCTTAGCTAAAGAAAAGTCCAAAAAAAGTAGAGGTTCCCGGATGTCCCAAAGGTGCTTTTTCAGGAGGCAACTGAACTTTCTTGTTTTTCTTTGAAGATGTTTTGCTTCTCATCCAAGAAGCCTCTTCAGCTCTGACAGGAAAGTGGGGAATAGAAGGATTTATATTCCTTGTAGGCAGCTGGTCACTTGCATCCTTTTAGAGGGTCGTTGAAAAATTTGGAGGTTTATTTGTGTCCTCGGGATTACCTGAATAGTGCTTCTACTACAGGAACCTGAGTAGTGTTCCTGACTCCTTTAGTAGGAGCACTACTTAGGTGACCCTGAGGAATCGTTACAGATAAACATCCAAGTGCTTCAACAACCCCTCTAAAAGGATGCAAATTACCAGCTGTTTGCAAGGAATATAAATCCTTCCATTCCCCATTATCCTGTGAGAGCTGAAGAAGCTTCTTGGATAAGAAGCGAAAAGTCTTCAAAGAAGAAAACAAGGAAGTCCAGTTGCCTCCTGAAAAAGCATCTTCGGGACAGCCATGACCAGGATGACTGAGAATCTCTACAGACTTTTCGAGATTCATGGACTAATAATAGTGCAGTTAGGAATTAACCACAATGGTACACACATAGAACAGCCTCAGCATATATGAGGGGAAAAAACAGTATGTTGAATTGAGTACATCAGCTAGGTTGGAAGAATTACCCAGATCAGAAATCCACCAGGCAGAATGAATGGCAAAATTCAAAAGATGTGCCACTTGGAAATCCTGCCCTATTCCATTTCTGAGGTGGCATTTTTAATGTGCAGTGCTTAGAAACAAAACCATTCCTCTTTTTCTCCTTTTTTGTAGGAGGAAGAACTAGGGATGAGGACAGCAGGCAGTCGCCTAGCAGGTAAGCATAAAGTGCTTTGTGGATGGATCGAGAGCAGGGGTATCAAACTCAATTTCATTGAGGGCTGCATCAGGGTTGTCTTTGACCTCAAGGGGCCGGGGGGGGCATGGCCAGTTCAACATCACTCTTGTCGGGGGTGCCTGTGGTGGCCCGAGGGCTCTGCCAGCAAAAACGGGTTCCTGAGCTCTGTTTTTGACTACTACGGCCTCCTGCCACCCTCTGCTAGTGAAAACGGAGCGAGGGAGGCGTCCCAAGCTCTTTTTGCACTGGCAGAGGGTGGCAGGAGGCTGTGGCAGACAAAAATGGAGCTTGGGAGCTTGTTTTTGCTGGCAGAAGCACCACAGACCAGTCCTTCGCTGTTTCCAGGGTGGTCATGTGGACCAGATCCAGCCACGGGCATGGTTGCCTGCGGGGGAATAGGGGTACCTGGTCTGTTTTTGGGAGGGAGGGAAAACACTTTGTAGGATTGCAGGAGAAGGGAGGCGAGCTGGAGTTCGGTCTTTTGAGCCAAAAGTGCTGGGGATTTGAATCCTTCAGACAAGCATTTATTTATTTTATTTATTTTATTTTATTTGTCAATCGCTTACAAGATAATAGATTTAAGTATAAACATGAGTAAGGAATAGGTATGAATAAATGGGGACAAAAGGATAGAGTTGATAGGCATGATTGTGCCCTTATGCACGCCCCTTACAGACCTCTTAGAAATGGGGTAGGTCAATAATAGATAGTTTAAGGGTAAAGGAGTGGGGTTAGAAGATGTAACAACAGAGTCAGGTAGTGCATTCCAGGCACTGACCACTCTGTTCCTGAAGTCGTATTTCCTCCAATCGAGTTTGAAGCGATTTACTTTGAGTTTGTATCTATTGTGTGCTCTTGTATTGTTGTGGTTGAAGCTGAAGTAGTCATTGACTGGTAGGACATTGTAGCAGATAATTTTGTGTGCTACGCTTAAGTCTAACCATAGGCGGCGTAGTTCAAGATTGTCCAAGCCCAAAATTTCAAGCCTGGTGATATAGGGTATTCTGTTGCGAGCAGAGGAGTGTAGTACTCTTCTGGTGAAATACTTCTGGACTCACTCGATTGTATTAATGTCTGATATGCAGTGCAGATTCCAGATTGATGAGCTGTATTCGAGTATTGCTCTGGCAAAAGTTTTGTATGCTCTAATTAGCAATTCGATATTTCCAGAGGAGAAACTTCGTAAGATTAGATTTACAACTCTTAATGCCTTTTTGGCAATGCTGATACAGTGAGCTCTGGCGCTTAGGTCATTTGATATGAGAACTCCAAGGACCTTGACAGAATGAGGATCATCAACGAGGTCATATATGCCTAGTTTGTATTTGGTGTACTGATTTTTTTTAACCAACATGTAGGACAGAGCATTTGTTGGTCGAGATTTGGAGTTGCCAGATGTTTGACCATTCAGACACATAATCAAGGTCGCTTTGAAGGACAGTAGCATTGTCAGTGATGTTGAATAGTTTTACATCATCAGCAAAGAGGACGCAGTTGCTTAAAAGATGATCGCAAAGGTCATTTGTATAGAGTATAAAGAGTGTGGGTCCTAGAAAGCTGCCTTGGGGGACACCACTCTTAACTGGTATTTTAACTGTAACTGGTATTTTTAACTGGTATGTTAACTGGTATGGTACTCTGCTTCCTCCCCTTCCTGCTCCACGATCTGGAACATCCAAAAGTGAGACCGTGGCTTGCTTTGCTGTGGATGGTTCAGGTCCTGAGGAAGAGCAGAACAAGGCTGAGCATCTCCTTGTGTTCAAGGGAAAGAAGGGCAAAAGTGTATCATCCCTGAAAGCAGGGGTCCCCAAACTTGTCAAGTTTAAGACTTGTGGACTTCAACTCCCAGAATTCCTCCTCCAGTCATTGAGTTTGACAGCCCTAATCGAGAAAGTGATTCCATGGGAGTGAGATCAGCCAAGAGAACTTTTAGCACTTCAGTGTACCCTCTCTGTTTCTCAGCAGAGGCCTGACCCTCAGGCTTTCCAATTAGCTTTCAGCACTGACCATACTCATACAAGCACATTTATGTCTTTAATTACCTCTGTGGGGGGACTCACTGCCCATCAGCAGCAATGCTGACTCTTAATCTCCCCCCCCCAGGTATTTTAATTGTTAAAATAGTAAAATATCAAGGAAAAAGAAATCTATGTTTAGATAGACAATGAAACAAATCAAAGAATAGCAACTAAAATTAGAATTAGAATTCTTTATTGGCCAAGTGTGATTAGATACACAAGGAATTTGTCTCCAGTGCATAACTATTAAGCATAATTAAAAACATGATGGGAAAACGTTCATTCTCCGTTTCTTTTCCATCTGTTTCTGCAACCGCTGACCAAAACTTTGACATTTATCCTTTTAATTGAACACTGAAGATTATTCTAATATCTATTTAAGTCTTTTCATTTATTTACTGGGCTCATAATTTACTTTTTAAAAGCTATGTACCAAATGTCTAATCTGTTAGTTACAGAAGGGAACTATTCCTGCTTACATTGAGTTAGTCTGATATGACATACTGTCATTTTTGTAAGGGCTGCATAGTCTCTCATTTTGCTCTTCCAATCTGATATCAATGGAAAAGTTTCTCTTTTCCAATGTAATGCCGATATTTCTTTCCAATACAGTATTTTGGATTATTTTTACATAACCACTGCATGTGATAAAATGTTCTTTTTTTGTCATACAATTTCCAGCACTTATTGTTCTGCAATTTGTCTTTCTTGGAAATTATTGGCAGAGCAATATGCCATCTGTAAAAATGTTCTCTTAATGTTTGATAAAAGTAAAACAACTTGCCACGGTAAAAGTGGTACATGTTGGGCTTGGCTTTGGTGTACTATAAAAAGGTACAACATTTTGTGCTCATGTTCCATTTTCACAGCTTAAAGAAGGGAAGTGTTTCCGTCATTTTTTAATTGGCTGCATTTTGCTGCTATGCTCAGTTGGAAGCTACGATTAGACTTGAATACGACTTGTCTATTATATTTTGTTAGATCTACCCA
Source organism: Laticauda laticaudata (assembly GCA_004320025.1). Taxonomy (NCBI): domain Eukaryota; kingdom Metazoa; phylum Chordata; class Lepidosauria; order Squamata; family Elapidae; genus Laticauda; species Laticauda laticaudata. The sequence goes on along the minus strand of BHFT01002754.1, from coordinate 24,985 downwards.
TGATATGTGAGTTCCACCTCTTACAGTTTAATTGAGCAAACCATAGTTTAAAATACTGGTTTGCTGTTATGGGTAAATGTAATCTTTCTGCATTTCTGTTTTGTGTTAATGCTTTTGTCATTAAACCTAAATTACTGAAAATGAAATGAAAGCTTCCAATCACTGCCTGACATTGGCTGGAAAAAAATACAGAGAAAGGCAATATTTGAATGCATGTCTCAATAGCATCACATTGAACTATGTTTTATTATAGGAATAGGAAACCATGAGGCAACCAGAACATGAAGAGTGACAATTGCACTACATTTCTTTGCATAAAAAAAGCAAGTGGAGGCACCTGATTAGCACATGCAAACTATGCCTGGTGCAGTGAAGGAAGCCTAATGAAAAGGCAGGTCTTCCATCTCTCTGCAGACGCAGAATAAATTATACAAATAGATACATGCAAATTTGCATAGAGTTGATGCAGGTGTCAGAACGGAACATCACTAGGTGCTGTGTACATATTCTGAAGATAAGTGACCTCCTGCAGGTATCTGACCTTCAAATAAATTGAATTCATTTTGTCTGTATTTTTTCAGATTTTAAGAAAAAGATACATTTCAAAGTTATTCGAAACCCCGGGGACTTGGTACAATTTATTCAGGAGATGAAGGCAAATGCCCAGAAGGTGAGGATTTTTAGTAGGACTTCCTAAACTGACTCAAGTTTACCATATGACAAGCATCTCTTTTGCCCATGTAGCTACGCTGAACAATCTTCCCCTTCTTGGTACTCTGCTAATATTTTGAATTTTAATTTCTAAAAGTTCCAGCCAGTATGATACCAGCTATCCATAGATTTACACGTACACCAATGCTCACATAGAAAGGGAGAGGGGAGGGATTTACAGTATTTTGTAAAGCATTACCCTGTGGTGAGATGGGCAGCCAATAAATTTAATAAATAAATATTTTGTGATTGGCCTTGTTTCCCCAGAGCAGCTGATTTGTATACCCAAAGTCCTTTCTGAATGTGCACACCAATGCCTGGAAGTCCCCTTTTCTTACCATTTGCCTGCTTGTAGCTCTAAGAGCATTCTACATCTTTTATTTATAGCTCACAGTCAGACTGGGTGGGTTGATCAAATGCTTTCTGTTCTCCCCATTGGCAGTTTTTGAACTTCTCTGTGTCCCTTTAGGGCAAAGAGAAAACTGGTGAATCTGAAGATGTGATGCAAGAAAGCTCACCCCAAATTAAGGCAGACCCAGAAATGGAACACCCTGAAGAGGGAGCTCAGGAGAATGAAGAAGATGAAGATGAAGATATAATAGGGAAATTTGAGAAGGAATTGGAAGACATTCTGCTACCTAAGTCTGAAATGGCCAAGCTGAAGGAAGAAGTGAAAACAGAAATGGAGAAGGAGTTTGACAACATCATTGATGAGGTCAGGATCTCTTAGACTAGCTCCATTTTTCAGTCCAACCTTCTGATCTCTCCCTCCCAAAAGAGTGATGGGGCCATTACTGAGTATTCCCAAGCCTTGCATTCCTGTTTCCTTTTATACTAGACAAAATGAAGTCCTAGATGGGCAGCAGAAAGGGGAAAAATGCAAAACATTTCTATAAAATGACTAATGAATTCAAGATTGGTCCGGTAACATGCCCACTTTACATTGCAAGCTTCCCAGAACTCTATGTTTCCCATACGTTGCCTGAGGGAGAAGGGTAGATCCCATTCTTTCTCTTTCTTTCTGTTTGTAAGCCTGTTTTCCTTTTTCTGGGGGGAAAAATATGAGTGCCTAGTCAGTTGAGATTGGCTTAGGGCATGGTTTTCAACCCTGACTGCAGAGAATATTAAATACTATGATGAGAACTGCACACATAAAGACACACTGCACCTATTATCTCTTCAATATATTCAGGGTCTTGGTCAGCTTATACCAGGAAGGTTAGCAAGCATTGCCCTTCTTGTACCTCTCCCTCCCTACTTCTAAATATATGCTGGGTAAAGGTATGGTCACATTCCATTTTTTTCCCCTTCTCCCATGCTCTTGCCATCTTGTGTTCCACTTTAAAAGGAAGTGTGTATCATCACAGTGTTTAAAAACATCCTTCAAATTGCTTCGTGAATCCAGGCTTTGGCATTGAATTACTGAAATTTAATAAAACCTGTTGAACAAACAAACAAGTACAGGTAGTCCTCGGCTTATAACAGTTCGTTTAGTGACCATTTGAAGTCACAACATCATTGAAAAAAGTGACTTATTAATTTTTCACACTTAATTACCATTATGGCAACTCCATGGTCATGTGATCAGAACTCAGGTGCTTGGCAATTGACTCGTATTTATGACAGCTGCAGCATCCCAAGGTCATGTGATCAGCTTTTGCAACCTTCTGACAAGCAAAGTCCATAGAGGAGCCAGGTTCACTTAACGACCGTGTTAATTTAACAAGTGCAGTGACTCACTTAACAACTGTGGCAAGAAAGGCCGTAAAATGGGGCAAAACTTCACATGGCAACTGTCTCGCTTAGCAGCATAAATGTGGGGCTTAGTTGTGGTCGTAAGTCGAGGACTGCCTGTATCAGATTCAGCTCTGATTCTTCTGAAGAACCCAGATCTAGTAATCTGTTACTGCTTACCAACAGGTTGAAGATGAACTGGGAACAAAAAGCCTGAAAGGTGAGTTTGACCGAAAACAGGCCTCCAAGTCTTTGGCTTCCACCCTCAACAAACTCATTGACAAGTTGGATCCCGGCAAAACCCCACATGAAGAAGAAAAGGTTCAAAAGCAGCAGCAGGAGGAGGAGGAAGAGGAAGAGCAGGAGGAGGCAGTGGAGGAAAGCAGCCCTGCTAAAGAAAACCCACCCAAGCCAACCCCTGGTATGATCCAGAAGCAACAAAATCAATCTTAGATTGAGCGTTCATAATTTGGATAATGTATTTGAATCAACCAACAGGGGGCATTATTTGCCATAAACTGCACCAAAGTGATGGCTTCCTTGAGCTGATCAAAGATCAAGGTAAGGTAGTTAACAATCCTAATATTCAGTGGAGATTCTCAGTCATCCAGGTCGTGGTTGTCCCAAAGGTGCTTTTTCAAGAGGCAACTGGACTTTCTGGGTTTTCTTTTGAAAATGTTTCGCTTCTCATCCAAGAAGCTTCTTCAGCTTCTTCAGCTCAGAGGCTGAAGCAATGTCTTCAAAGAAAAACAAGGAAGTCCAGTTGCCTCTTGAAAAAGTACCTTTGGGAACTTTCCGAGTAATTTCATTTCATTGAAACTATTCGACCACTTCTTCTGGATTGGAGGGTATTGTTGCTGTGCAAGTCGTTCTCCTTCCTGAGGAATCATTCCAGCTGACAGTGGGGAGAAAGATCTGTCCAGAGACCTCTATTTTGTGAAGTGATTCTGGACTCTCTTCACTTCTTTGTGGGACCTAACAAAACAACAGGAGATGGCTTTATATTTGCACAGGTCTAAAATGATCAGCTATGCATTTCGGCTTGGGCCAAGCAAGTAATGTGATAGAGGTCCTATCCCAGGGTTTGGAGCTATCAGGGTTAGATGGAGAGGAACAGATTCAGAGGTTCAAGAAGAAGGCTTTGAGATGTGGTGGTGCAGTGGTTAGAATGCAGTACTGCAGGCTACTTCTGCTGACTGCTGGTTTTCAGCAGTTTGATTCTCACTGGCTCAAGATTGACTCGGTCTTCCATCCTTCCAAGGTGGGTAAAATGAGGACCCGGACTGTTGGGATCAATAGGCTGACTCTGTAAACCACTATGAAGCAGGTATATAAGTCTAAGTGCTATTGCTATTTGTACCAATAAAGGAGGAGGCTTTGTATTCCAAAGAATACAAGGATTCCAAAGAAATACCATTTTTGATACTCAATAGAATAATATTTCTTCTCGTATTTTAAAGTAGTTTTTCATTAATTTTTTAAATACAAAATAAAAACTAGCAAGAACTAATTATTTAGAATGAGAAAATAGAAAAAATCAAAGAAAGTGCAAAGCAAAGGTGTAGAAATCAAAAGAAAAAAAATATAAAGTCGTGACTTCTGATTTTTTATAGCGGTTACAAATATAAATATAAAATAACCTCTTATTCTGTGCTTGCAGCAGTTTACACTTTCTCTGCAATCTATTACTTTTATTCTAATCCTCAAAACCATATATTATAACATCATTTTTACTGTTTACTGCAAAAAGTCGATAAGAGTTTCCAATCATCATCAAATTTAGACAATGTCCTATCCCTAGTTGTCAATTTGGCCATCTCTGCAAGTTCCAACATCTTTTCTATCCATTCTTCCATTGTGGATGAAGTCAAATCTTTCCATCTTTATGCATTTAATAGTCTTGCTGCAGTCATCACATATCAAAACAAAGCTCCATAATTTTTTTCCAGCTGCTTATCTACTAATTTCAGAAGAAAAGTATCTGGTTTCAATCACAAACTAGTCTTTAAAATCTTCTGTATGTTATTGAGTACAAAATTTTCTGGTTTGTTACACATCCATCAAGCATGACAAAATGTCCCTACTTGTTGATTACAATTCCAGCATATGTTTTGAAGAAATGTTATACATTCTAAAAAGCTTTTCCAGTGACATGTATCAATGATACATTGCTTTATAAATTTTGCTTTAAGTTTACTGTATAACAGTGTAAATTTCAATCCTTTCAACCAGATATTCTCCCACTGATTCTGTGTATATGTGTATATTGTTTAGTGCATTTTATCATACATTCTTTCACTTCTTCTATTTCATATTTAATAAGCATATATTTTAGCAGTAATATGATTATCATTTGTATACGGTTCCATTTCAAATTCAACCTTATATTGTTCAAACCAAACCAACTTTCTAATAATTGTATATACCAAGGGCATTGACATAATGGTTCTACCACCAGTTCTTGTTTTTATTCTACATTCTCCTTGACAATATTCTAATACATCAGAGTTAAGACATTTTATGTTTAGTAATCATTTCTATAAATGCTTCCTGTGCTGACAGCCACAAATATATTTTTGGGCACAGCATCAATTTCTACCTGCTCCAAATTCTCCATATGGCATGTCTAACAAAATGGCTTTTAAAATCTATATTAGCCTTAACGTTATACCATAAATATCCATGCCACCTAAATGTTAAATCATGTCCTTCTAATTCCAAAGGCCTCTTGTTTCTTAGCACATCCATTCTTTCATCCTGATCAAACAACAAGCTGCAAAATTCAATTTCAAATCAGTTAAGCCTAATTTTTCTTTCTTTTTATATTTTGTTATACCTTATTTAACCTGTGTTTTTTTCCCGTCAAACAAATCTTGATAGGTTTTTCTTCCATTGTTTAAATGGTACATCAAATGTCAAAATTGGTATCATGTGAAATGAAAAATAACAGTCTAAGCAAGACATTCATCTTAATCACAAAAATTCTGTTCAAGAATGACAGTTGTGTTTTCTTCCATCTTAACATGTCTTTTTACATTTCATTCCAGTTTTAACATAATTATTTTGAAAGAACATACAAGTTAATATTTGTAATATCCAAACCTTTTATCTTCTTCTCAATCTTAAAACCCATTTTATTCATCAATCCTATTTGATCTTGTGTTTTCATAGTTTTTGTCAACATCTTTTTCTTATGTTTATTGAACATAAAAAAAAAATCTGCAAGTGTACCAAGTTATTTTAATTTTCTCACTGAGTTTTCAGTTCTATTTAAAGAGGTTCTCTTGGGCAATTACCAGGTCATCTGCAAAGGTTCTTAATTTAGAAGTTTCTTTTTTAATCTTTAAAACCTCAATCCTCTTCTTACCGTATATACTCGCATATAAGCCGATCTCGCATATAAGCCGACCCTTAAAAAACTGCCCCAAAATGAGGCATTTTGCAAAAACTCGCATTAAATTAGAGGGAAATAAATAAGAGGGAAAAATACAGAGGGAAAAGTCGGCAGGGCAAAAGTTGCGGCTCATCGTCCATCCAGGGAGAAAGGCTACAAAGGGCCAGGCGAGGGCTGCAGCAGCGACTTAGCGTGGTGGCTTCACGCGATGAGAGCCAAGACTCTCATCGCGCGAAGCCGCCATGCTAAGTCGCTGCTCCAGCAAATCAGATTTATGTGCGTATAAGCCGACCCCCAAATTTTGGGGAAAAAAAAAAGCGTTCTAAAGTCGGCTTTTTTGCGAGTATATACGGTATGTCTCAGTTCAATATTTCTAAAGCTAAAATAAACAAAAGAAGAGAGAATGTACAACACTGCCTTATTGCTTTTTCTATTTCACATGGCTTAGATAAATTTTCATTAACTATTACTGGGTGCCTTCTGTGAAATTGATTTTATCCATTTTATATTCTCCCTGAAGTCCATATCATCCAAACTTTTAAAGGAAAAGGTCCAATGCATCCCCAAAAATTAATGCAACTTGTTTTTTGTTGTATGGCTCAAAGTATTTCAAAATACCCAAGACTATTCTAAAATTGTCCTTTAATTTTTTGTTCTGAAATGTGATCTTCATGAATAAGTTCTCATGAAATTGTTTTCAATATATGAGCTAAGATCATTGTGAACAGTTTGTAATAATTATTAAGTAGCAATATTGATCTATATTTTATTGTCAGAGTCAAATCTTGTACTTCAGGTATTAGTTATATATAATATGCCATATGTACAGTATATTTATAAATATTTATATTATATATAAATAGTATGCCCTCATTCAGAGGTGGTTCTTAGTTGCAGCTAGGAGGACTTGTATAGTTACATTTGTGCCAATTGCAACCATTTGGAGGACTTGCTCAAAACCAGTCATTCCATACTATAATGCATTTTAAATGGATCTGCCTTCAGAAAGTGTTCTGAAACCACATTGGGTACAAAATACAGTGGGCTGCACAGTGATGACTGTATCCCCATGCCCCAATTTTTCAGGAGTTGTACTGATTGCTACTTGGCTCCTGGAGTTGATTTCGTGGGCCACTTAATGTCTTTAAGTCCCTACGTGGCTCCAGACCCAATTCTCTGAGGAAATATTTTTCTACAAATTCATCTGCCTGCCCATTCAGATTGAATGTGGGTCCATTCCCTCCATGTCCTCGCTGTAGTGGATTGTCATCTGATGAGGCCTTGAAAGCAGGTATTTTCCCTTTCTCATGGAAGATCTGCTCCTTCCTTCCTGAATTTCAAGAGAGCAATTAAGACCTAATTATTTCACCTAGCACAGGAGGAGGTCATTCTGTATCTGTATCTTTGATGTTGCCCATTTTCTTTGTATTAAGATGGGTTTATTATTTCTTAACCATTTGTCTAGATTTGAGTTAGAGAAAGCATGATATTTGTGAGAACCAAGATTCATATGAATGAGAGCATGCAGTATTGTATCAACTCCCTCAGAAATTGCTTTCTCTAAAACACTGTTAATGGTTTGCTGCTTCTCCATTCCAGGAGGCATAATTTTTTGCTTTAAAATTAATTTGATTTTATTCATGGTAAATGTTCCCAACATTTGTCTTTTTAAAAAAAAAACTGCTCAACTTGATTTTGGCTTGGCTATGCATAAATGCTGCTATTGTGGTTTTTTTTTTCTTCCTCCAGCATTTTGTTCCTTCTAATCAGGGATAAGGGAGCTCAATTTAGTTTGGGGTCACCCAGGACAATGTTCCTATTTTCTTTCTCTTATTTTTTTTAATATTCTATAATGTAGACATCTACAGAACCTGAGGGCAAGAATGTGTTTTTGGTTCTTAATTTGGGTTTTGCACAATGCTATTGAATTAGCATGTGTCCAGAATCCCTTGCTTCTCATCATTAAGGTCTGTATGGCTTCTGAAGTATCAGCTGAATGCAGGTAGAGTCTGCAGTCTTTCTAGTGTTTAAGAACCAGGGCAGATTTTTGTATTCCTGGACAGGTATTAGAACTAAGGGGCTTATGAGCTGTGAACAATGTATTACTAGGAAATTACAACCAGTTTTAATGGTCAGAAGTGGTATAGTCTTGGTCAGCTGGCCAACCTCCTGGGACTTCTTGCCTTCCTTTTCCTCTGCTGTCCAGAAACCTTCTGCTTTTGCAAAAGTGTTGAAATGCTTTGAAGGCCTCAGTCTTCTGCTTAGAAGCATTATGTAAACAATAATAATACTTCATTAAGGTGTAACTAAATTGGCATGTGGGAGGTTCTGTCCACTCATTGTATTTGTATTTTTTAAGCTGCCCAGAGTCTACTGGAGCTACTGGGTAACTAGAATATAATAAATTTTATGAGCAGACTGTACCCAGCCTTGCTGGTGGGCCCCTTGCAGTTTGCACTTCACTTCTCTCTCAGAAATGCTGGCAGACTGACATGCCTCTGTCCCCCTTTTTTATCTCAGATGGCGACCCAGATGGGCGCGTGAATGTCAGGGTCACTAAAGTAAAGCCAGGTAGCGCTCAGCAGAAGGAGCTGCGAGTCCAAGAGATGAGCAGGGACAACCCACAGCTGCGCCACATAGAGAGTGTGGTTAAGGACCTCTTGGAGAAGGAAGGCCTGAAGGCAGAAGGTAATGCAGTCATGCTCCCTGGGATGGGGGGGTGTTTCATAATAGGAGTCCATGTTTAGTCTGGGGGTGGTGGAGATTATATGATTGGTCAGGGGCTTTTCTAGAACTGAGTGGTCAAGGGCATGAGGCTTCCAGCAGTCCAGAATTGCAAGTTGCACAACGTCAAGGACATCTGGATGCTAAGCTGGTTACCCCATTATGTTGATTGATTGGTTAATTTATTTTCTAGGAAAGTTTTTCAGGTCACCCATGTTTTTTTCTGTAACGAGGTTAGTTGGGAGAGCCTTTGACTAGGTTAGTTGATAGAACAAGCATTTTTAGCTCCTCATCTTATCTTTTTTCCCATGTATAAAAAATTCCAAGTTCCACTCTTGCATTTCAGACTCCATGATTGTAGTGGTAGAAAAGGCCTCTGGTTGGACATTGACTGTAAAACAGAACTGCCAGTGAGAGGATCCCATGAAAAATATTTTGAAAGGAAACAGATGATATTATCTGTACACGCTTGGTGCCTATGAACAACCAAGATACGCAATTCACCATTTATGTTCAGTCCTTCTTTAAAGAGAAACAAAGAACATGCAGGATAGATTGAGTCCTGTTAATTACCAGGGAAGAAATAATGAAACGAGTAGTGTTAAGATATCACCCTTTAAAAGAAACTTTAAAATGAATCCAAAGGACATAAATTTTGCAGGCAAAAAGAGTTGTGTGTGCCTTACAATATTCTTTTTAAAATATGGTTAATGACCAGGCAGCATTTTCCAAAGCTTGTATCATTAATGATGGAGAGTCTTGTTCGGCTAGCTCTTTGAAGTGCAAGTAAACGAGAAAAGAGAAGATAAACCATCATTCCCAGGGCTCCAAGAATTTGTGACCTTTTGGGTTTTTTTTTTTAAATAAATTTGCCCATTTAAGATCTTTGAAGAATAATGATAGTACCTTCTTCCAGTGACAGGATTTTACCGTTTTTGTAATGCTGGAAAAAAGCAAGTTTTGTCAAAAATAAAAATAATTGTGCTTACATATATCCCCAATCTTTTTATATATTTACATAATGTACCAAAGGTTCCTAAACATTTTGCCATCACACCTCCCTTTACTATAATTTTAATGCACACACCTCCCTTAAAAATCCAAACAACAAAATGAATGCAAATGAACAATGAGAGGTGGGAAAGGTGGGTTTATTGGAACAATATACAACTCAGGTTATTTACATTTGCTCTGGACTCTTGTCTGCACCTCTCCAAGAGAGAGGAGACACCTCACAATTTGGGAAACCCTGATCTAGACTGAGGTGGGTAACCTTTTGGTTCTGCGAATTTACTTACAGAGTGAGATGGAGGATTGAAGCAGAAGGAGGATGTAAAATAGGGAAGGGGCTATGCCATGTATAAGGGTAATGCAGGGTCAGAATTTTGCAAGATATTTCTGCAGAGTGTTTTTGGTGAGGGGATAGGTTCTCTTCCCTTCCCCTTCCTTCCTTCCTTCCTTCCTTCCTCATTCACTTATACTGTGCTCTACTTCACATATCTTCCACTTTCCAATAGTAAGAAATTGAGCACTGAGATTTAGCAGATTTAGCTGGTTTCCACGAGCCATAAAGAAGGCACTCAGAAGCCTTAATTTTCTGGATCATGAAGTAATACTTGTAATAATACACAATACTTGTCACAATGTATAAGTATCTAGTTGTTACAATAACTGTTTTCTTTGTGGAATCAGCTCATTAATAAGTCAGTTTATTTCTCTGTGGAAAAATAACAGGTTTTTCATAATTTTCCCTTTTGCCCTTCAACCACCTAGAATGCATGCTTTTTTGTTACTTTTAATGGCTTTTTTTAATCCTAAAATTTGACACGTCCTACCAGTTTATGACCTGAGACCCTACCTTTTTATGTTGGTTGTTTTGGTGGCCTATCAAAGAATAAAGATTGAGCAAATGGCAGGATTTTGTTCCTTGAAGATCAGGCTTAATGATATTGGATTAGCCTTTCTGTGATCCTGACAACCCCTCCCTCTCTTCCAAACCTTGCTAACAGAAGCAATCACATTTTCCCCAGATGTGTATCCCCCCCTCTCCATAGGTGCTTGGTGCTCAGAGTAAGCATAGGTGTCCAGCATGTGCTCATTTCTTGGTTCTAGCAAACAGGATTTGTGTGCTCAGTATTTGCCTGTTTTCCTCCAGCTTGTTGGCAGTAGCATCAGGTGACATTTCCTCTTCTGCCAGATTATAGTGAGAGAAGCAAAGTCAATGACAGTCATAAATTTAAGATGACACAAGGTTTGTCATCATGAGGCCAGAGCCATGTTAGTCTTCTAGTGGTTTTATCTTTTGCCATGCCATTGCTTCTCTTATTTAGGAGTTGCCCTTTTTTTTCCTAATAGCAAGAGGGAAATTCTAAGAATTGTAATTTCAATATATTTGAATGGCAGTGGATTAGAGCAGATTATCGCAAGGCTCTTGGGGCTGTCATTAATGCTTGATTTTCTATCATTGGCAGGTAAAATTGAAATCAAGATTGTGACAACTGGTGGTTTTGGAGATGACGATGACACCCACTGGCTCTCAGAAGAAGACACCAAAAACCTCAAAGACATTTTCTTCAATATTTTGGTAAGGACTTACAACCTCACTAATACAATGGAGGCAAATGTTTCCCTCCTATCACCCCAGCATAATTACGAAATTGTTTAGAGCATATGAACCTAGGAGACTGGCTCTAGGGATTTCATTGGGAGAACAGCATTCTCCTATACGCTGCTTCGAGAGTCCAGGAATGGTTTAAGCTCCTCCTTCTGATGTCATAGAGCTGAGTCTGCCACTATAAAAAGCCAGCCTCTGGCTGGCCCGCCCATCTTTTGGCTCAGCTTCTGGTCTGAGAGCATAGTCTCTGGAAGAAGTGCTTTTAAACAGCTTAAAGGAAAAGTTTGAACTCAAAGAGACAGCAATAAATTTAAAATCCAGCTCCTGGGCATCCGGTAGAGCTCTGTCTCCAGGAGAGCGGGGATCCACGAGAGCAGGGATCCGCTCTCCTACAGTACCGAGGCTTTGGCCCTGCTGCGCACAGACTGCGGATCCAGGGAACAATTGGAGGAGCCTCCCATGCAGCCCCACTGATCGCAACCTTTGTGTGCGTTATGGCAGTGAAGCACAACTCTGACCGGGAGTTATTCAAGTTGGAGGGGCAAGAGTGGGACAGCAAGGAGAAAAAAAGTGAGAAGTCCCATTGTGTGAGAGGGATTCCCTTTGTGTAATGTTGCATTCCACTTCTTGCTTGTTGGCAGAGGGGACCAGTTGGTGAATTTGGGAATGCTTTTGAAGATGGCAAGGGTGAAAAACCAAATCAGATTTTAGACTGGAATTGGAGTCCTTCCCTGCATTTCAGTGTGTTGCTGTAAATTAACCCCAGTGAAATATTGGCAGCATTTCTCAGCCCTTTGAGGAAGAATGAGAAGGAGCCCCATGCCATTCAGGTTTTTCCCTCCTAAAGTGGCAATGAGCTTTGGCCAAAAATTAGCCCTATACATGGAGTCAATCTGTCTGTTTGACTGCTTTGGTATTTGTTTCTTAGATCCAGGGTACAGAAGAAGCACATAAAGAGCAACGGCGGCAACGCCAACTGGAAGACAACTACCGTTTTGTGTGGGGGCGTAACCAGGAAGAGCTCCCTAGCACTGGTGGGACCGAATCAGATGACTTAGACTTCTGATCTTTTGCCAATCTTCAGAACTCTGGCATTCCTGGAGGTTCCTTTGCAGGATTTGGCAGGCACCATTTCCCCTCATGGGCATCAGGAGGACCAATTTGTTTTGTTGCTAGAACCTCAATTGAATGCGCGTAAGACATGGGCAAGCCCAAGAGAACACCACTCAGAGCTGTGAATTGTCTCCTTTAAAGCTATTTTACTGTCAAGTGAGTTTCTCTACGGCATCCACTGCGACATTTCCTTCCGCACCTTAATGGCTTCCTAGGGCTGCCTCAGATGGAGACAGCAGCATTTCTTCGCGTTCCAAATTTTTCCTCCTTTTTCCAAACTATTGGCCTCAGCCTCGGTGCCCAAATCTTGGCTTCAAAATGATTAAAGATGCGCACAAAAGAGAATGAAAGAGAGGAGCTTCATACAAATAAAATTTCCCGCCAATTCACCTCAGGCGTGAATCAAGTTGGAGAGTTTAAAACTGGTGTTTCTAAAACCCTCATAAATTGAAAGGATCTCATGTTTCTTTGTCTCACCCGTGTGCCTTGAAACATCAAATCAGAGGAGAGGACACTCTTTCCTTGTGTGGTGTTGATCTCCTCCCAACAGTTTGTTTTTCTTTAGGTCTGAATGTTTGACAAACCTGCTCTAGCATACAGGCTGTCCCTTGACTATCTTCATTTCTGGAGCAGAAAGCTAGGAGACCTCCTGTGGGTACTGAAATCAGCAAATAAATGTGGTGGAGGGTTGGGAGAAAAGCTACTGTAGGCCGATCTTCCTAGCCATGTTATTTCACATACTAAAGGGCCTTAGACATAGGAGTATGTGAACTGCATTAAAAAAATGTTTCCTTTGTAACAAAGATTCATGGAGGTACGGGACTGGCTGTTCCTTCTGTGAAGTCTCAAGAAGTGAAGCGAGCCGAAATTTATGATTGATTTCCAGTGCGGTTGAACAGTCTGGGCTGCTACATGGATGACTGGAGGTGAGGAATTGCAGCCCAAGGGAAGCAGCAAGGCTGAAGAAAAAGTGGTTGCCTTCCTTGACACATCTAGGACAAATCGCAGTTCATTTTTCTATCAATAAATCCAGATGAACCCAACTAGAGTTTGGTGTTTGCTTATGTAACTCTGAATGGATAATATTGGCCATAGAAGTGCTCTGAGCAGAGCATCAAGTCATCTCTTTCTTAAAATAAATAGAGTGGCTTCTCTTTACTTCTTATAAAACAAAGCATCACATTGATATAGTCATCTGCTATAAGAATCAGTGATCACGCTAATTTATTTTTTTTTGGCTGGTACAGTAAATGCTGCACTATGGAACTTCAGTGAAGGTTATTTTTGTAAAAGATCTTGATAGGAAAGGAACTGATTATTTTGCAATTTAATAAACCAAAAATAATCACTAATTTTAACACCAATGATCGAAGCAAAGGAATGGTCTTCTCTTAAGTTTACAGACAATCTCTTCCATTTTATTGACTTCCATTCTATGGTCACCAGAAGCATCCAAGAACTTCCAAGGTATTTCCCTCTCAGGTTCTTTATGCCACCTGACTTGGTTTTAAGTCACTTTTAAGATAATAAAGAAGTGGAAAACTAGCTTTCCATTGATATTCCAGAAAGTCATCAAACTTTATCAACCCCCATTGACATTTGTAGAAATGAATATAGCCTCATGCTCCATTTTGCAAGTGTGCCCAGAGAACAGATCAAAACAAGTGGAAAATAATAGACCAAGATAGTAGGTTAGTGAGAGGAAAGATGGAGGACAGCCATATTTGGTTGTCTTTTAAAAACTTTCATAACCCACATTAGCAATTATAAGTAGCTGTAGCTGTGACTGTTGGCCTTTCCATGTGGGCAACAGCCCTCCAATAGGGAACAATGATCTGAGATATGGCAGGCTCTTGCCTGTGCAACAGAAATGAGGTCAAGCAAAAAACGAGATATATAATTGGTTTAAACCTTGTGGCTGTCCAGATAAAAATCTGCCTGCACTTACGTCTCTGCCAAATAAAATCACTCCAAAAGATTCATGCACATAATTTGTCAGCAGATGAGATTACCTGTTGGACTGCCTGAATAATTGCTAGATCTGGAGATTGCTAGATCTGGCCTGGACGAGGGGATGGGCATTGCAAGGTAGAACTGAAATTGCATCAGCATCTCATTCCAGTGGTTCATGGATAATGGAGGGAAGAGGATTGTGTGAAGATGTAAAATATGTGATTACGTAACTCAAGGCATCAAATGAATAAGCAAAAGTAGAAGTAGCATTGAGAATGCTGTGGTTTTGTTAGAGGTGGTTGGAAGAATGGAATGTAAGATCAGGCGAGTGGTGGGTCATGGCCTGGAAGGGAGAGGTGCTGAGATGGAGGTGGGAGAGAGCAATGGGATGATGACTAGGGTAATGGGATGGAAAGCTGAGAGCAAGTTACTTATGAAGAATGTGAGGGCAGTATTTGATACTGTTTCCTCCTTTCAATGCCCAGATCACTGGATCCTTAATAGTTTTGAGCTCTGGATATTGCCACTAAATGCCAACTATTGTGGATGAGACATACAACCTGATATTTATAACAGAGACTTTCATGGCCCAGAGGATGTGTTCCTCGACCTGAAAGATGCCCATTTGTGTTTCAGCTCTGGCACCAGCTCCACCCTTTTGGCAGCAGCCATTTTCATCTGAGAAGCCCTAACAGCTTGAAAAGTATTGCATCACAAGGAGTTATTAAGCTCTAAAGAACATTTGGCTTGCTTTTTTACTGGTCTGCAGTATTTTACTAATCTGCAGTCTCTCTGCCCAAACTCAACTTTGTTCCAGAGTTGGTATAATGATTTCCTCTGAGAGGGAAGTTCCACCTGCCTTAAAGGAGATAGTGATGTTTTCCCTCTTGAAGATCATTTGGTGAACTGAATTGTCCTCTACCCTCCAACTACAGTATATTGCTTGTAATAAAGATTGTTGAGAAGTTTGTCAAGTTGCAGCTTCAGAGGGCATCATTTGGGTTTCAGTTCAAGACATTAAGAAGTAGCAATAGGACACAATAATCACTGCTGTTTGACCCTTTGTGGAGCCAGGATGGAGGTAATGCAATCTTCAGCGCTATCAATTATGGTATGCCTGGCGGAAAGGATTGGGAGTAGAGGACATAATGTTGTAGTAAATCTCATTTCTGTGTGATCAGTTGCAGTTGGTTTTAACAAAAGGGGAGAGTTGAGCCCAAAGCCCTAGATTTACACAGAGATCAGTGCTTTCATCCCTTCTGTTTTACATCTACATGACTCATTGGGTGAGATAATCTGTTGGTGTGGAATCATCTATCAACTTCAAATGATGATGGTACTCATATATACAGTACTTTGGCCCTGGCCAACAAGTGATGCTTTCAAGTTCTTGTCAAATAGCTGGAGGCAGTTTAAGTCAAAGGACAGAAAACAGATTTAAGTTAGCAAAACCAAGTAGCTATGGATCTTCTGGCCAGGCACTTCCCATTTTTAATTTTGAATGTATATGCGCTTCTCC
The DNA here is from genome assembly GCA_004320025.1 of Laticauda laticaudata. Taxonomy (NCBI): domain Eukaryota; kingdom Metazoa; phylum Chordata; class Lepidosauria; order Squamata; family Elapidae; genus Laticauda; species Laticauda laticaudata. The sequence goes on along the minus strand of BHFT01002754.1, from coordinate 9,223 downwards.
AGTGTGGGAGCGGTTTTTTTACTCTCAGCTTCCCAGAGAGTAGGTGGCAGGTCAAGGGAAACCTTCATATAGACTTTTCTTGTGTATGAAGGTTGCCCTCATTCCTGGACCAGAAGTCACTTTTCATGGTCATACATGGCTTGATCACACCTGGACTACTGTATTGTGCTATACATGGGACTATCTCTGAAGATCACTAAGTAATTTTCAGCTAGTCCAGAACATCATGGCATGTCATACAACACGGCTCCTACACAAGTTGTGGGTTACTGGAGGAAGAGTACACATCTAAGTAGTCCTTGTAGAGAGATGAACAAAAGTTGGGAACTGGAGCACCTGTTTCACCACCATCCTTTAACAGAACTGAGACATCTCAGATATAGCTCTTCTACAGTGACTAATGGTCAAGGATATCTGATTGAGAATGAAGGTTACAAAATGAGAGACTGAACTACAATCCAGTTTCAAATCACAAATTTTTTATAAAAGATACACTGAAAGTAAGAGAGAAAGAGGGACAGTCCTTATAAGTACCGTGTTTCTCACATTATAAGGCCAGGCCTTATTTTTTTTGACCCCTGAAAAAACGGCTAGGCTGTCTTTTCGGGGGTGACTTAATTCCCCCCCTTGCATCCTCGGGTGGGTGGGCGGCGACAGCTTGGGGTTCGGGAGCCTCCGCCCCACCAAGAGGTTAGCTTTCCACTTCTTCCTTGATAGCCACGGTCGTTAGAGGACGCCCGTGGCCGTATTTGGCGCAGCCCACATGCGGCCAGTCAGGGCTCCTCCCTGCAACTGGAGCCCTGAGGAGACACTTGTGCTCAGGCGCTCCCGTCGACCCCTTCCAAGGGAAGGCGCTGCCGAAGAGAATCTCTCCCGCTCTCTATCTCCCGAAAGGTCAACGTCTGCACTGAGGTTGAGGAGGCGGCGGCTTGCAGCCGGTTCCTTCTGCTTGCTGAGAGGTGAGGAGCCGTGCTTTGCAGAGCAAGCGAAGCGCTGCTCACCCGGGCGATATTTGGGAACGAGGGGCAGGAGGGGCATGCACCCGCTGCTTGCTTTCCCGGCTCTGCCGTCCCATGGCTGGCTTCTGTGGGTCCTGGCAGGATGAGCGGAAGGTCCGGCAGGAAGGCCTTGCTGCCTTTGGTGAGAGCTCTGCCGCCAGGAGGAGGGCCCACCTGTCAGCTGCGCTGGGCGCCCCAGGCTAAGCTGAACAGGCGGGCCTCCTTCCTGGTGGCGAGCTCTCACCAAGGAAGCGAGCACCTCCCGCGCGGACCCTCCACTCATCCGCCAGGGGCCGTGCCAGAGCCATGCGGGCTGGGCAGAGCTGGGAAAGCGAGCCACGGGTGCGTGCATGCCTCCTCCTGCCCTCCTTCCTAATTTCGCCTGGGGCGAGCAGCCTTCACTTGCTCTGCGAAAGCCGGGCTTCCTCACCTTCAGCAAGCAGAAAGGAACCGGCTGCAGCCTCCTCTCCTCCTCAGCCACAGCGTAGACGTTGACCTTGCGGGAGAGAGGGAGAGATCCTCTCAGGTGAGTGCCTTCCCTTGGAAGGCGGTGACAGGAGCGCCTGAAGCCCACAAGTGTCTCCTCAGGGCTCTGGTTGCAGGGAAGGAGCCCTGACTGGTTGCACATGGCTGCGCCAAAGCCGCGGCATTCTCTAACACCGTGGCAGCAAGGGAGAAGGAAAAGCAACCGTGTGCGGAAGTCTCCCGGTATGAAGTGTCCCACCAACGCAGCAGCACTATATCCAGGCATGCAAGTACTCCCCTAAAATGCAACCCCCCCCAATTTTGCAATGTTCAATATGGGCCTTAATTTGGGGGGAGGGGCTTAATTCGATTCATAAATTGAATGCCTATAAAACAGTGGTGGGGCTTCCTATTGGTGGAGGCCGTATTGTTGGAGAAACAGGGTAGATAGCGTATGGCTTATAAAACACCGTTATGCTTGAGCAGCATCTTCATCCAATTTATAATCTCATGGTGTTTTCACAAGTAGTTCTGAAGAGGTTTCAAGGAGATGACAAAACCTTATGGAAATCTCATTTTCCTGCCTGGAAGGATTCCCCACTTCTAAACTGAGTGGAAATAATCATATATTTTTCCTTAACTTCAGAACAGGAGGTTCAGGATGATAGGTAGCATGGAAGATTTGGGGAAAGAGTAGAGCCAAGAACTCCTTCATTTTTTCAGTAAACCCCCCCTCCCCCCCAAATTATAATCTGTAAACTAGTCTAAATTATGAGTCCTTTCATAACAGGAAATACAGTAGGGATTTTTGAGATGCAATGATCCCCAACGTGAATCATTCAAGCCCTTGTTTGACCAGGGAACTCACTTTGGGCCAGAATGACATGGTTTATCACAAAGTTATTGTTATATATAGAAGGACACAATCCTAATTTTGTAATTAGTGAACTCTACTCTAATTTCCTAATTTCCTACACCAGTTCCTGTCCTCCTCTTGCCTTAAATCTAGTAGAACTTTGGACATATTGGAGACCCAGTTAATATTTTTGTTTAAGGTTCTATGAATATTATTCAAGAGCAAAAGAATAATGTAAAATTTAAAAAATAATAAACTACTCATGGTACATGCTTGCAGTATGTGGAGCTCTGTATCTCACCACTGCAGCCTATGAATTCACAGCAACAAGACATATTAATAACTGTCAAGCTGGTGTCAACTCTTAGCGGTCACATAAATTTTCTCCTTGATGATGTATCTCTAATTTAGTCTTTCAGATCTTCTAACAATGCAGTCATCACTATTGTAACTGAGTCTGCCCATCCTGCTACTGGTTGTCCTCGTCTTCTTTTTCCTTCAACCTTTCCTAGCATTTTGAGCCTTCTCCGGAGAAACCTATTGAACCACATAAATCAGCTCAGCATAACTCACGTCATTTTGGTTGCCAGAGATGTGAGGCTAGTCACTCTCCCATCATTAAATTGGCTGGAGTTATCTGGCTTGGCTGTTGAGGCTTGTTTTTGACCTCTGTGATGGGACTACACCCTCCACTGCTATTTTAGAATGAAAGTAGGGTGTTACATCCGTACCGTATTCATACCCAACAGTATGCTTGTTTCCATCCTGTCCTTTTTTAATGACAGGACTAGACCAAACTTCATACAAATTGCTATCCAATTAAATGGCTAGAAATCAAGACTTTCCTATTTCCAAATGACTTGCAGAGCAGACTTTTAGATTATTAATTAAATAGCACTTTTCTGCTTCTATTTTAAGATAACTTTCACTTCATTCTTTCTCTTCCTTTTTTTTTTTAATGGGTTAGAATAAGTCAGTGAGAATCTTGTTGAGCAAGGTAGAATGAACAGGATGACATTTGACAAATGGAGTGGTTTAAACATTTACAAATACATATAAAAACGTTCAGGGAGCAGCCAGAATCATTCAAGTAATTCTAGTTTATCCACTTTGAATCAAGGGGTAGATTTTCAAGGTTATCGGCAAAAGCCAAACAAAGTATAAAAAAATATTTTATAGCTAGAGTGGAAAGTTGTGTGAATGATGGCAGTTGGAACTCAAGATGAATCAGTAGAGAGTCAAGTTTTGTTTGCTTATAATACTGCCGTGTATATTGTATATATTTCTTTATTGCCCTTTGCTATATCAATCCCTAGTAAGGACTACCTGATTAGAGAATTCCTGCTTTGTAAGGAGAATGTAAATTAAGCCTCAAGAATGTAAGTTCCTATATGTCCTTTTCTATGGGAGGGAGGGTGTCAATCTGTCAGAAATTATTGTACTATATTAATTTATTTGATTCTTTTTGTTTGTTTTTATTGTTTTAAATGTGGTTTTATATTCTGTAAACTGCCTTGAGTCGCCATGGGCAAATAGGCGGCAATATAAATGCAATCAATCAATCATAAATAACATATAAAAGGTAATAATCTATGTTTCCTTTTCAGGGATGTGCCTCTAATCATTTTACATCACGAAGAGTATTGTGGCTGAGCTCCTTTCCAGTTCTCTTATTTCTGAATTAATTATAAAGCAATTCCATCTGTATTTGAGATTTTGTGCTAATTTAATATTTAAACTATTTTTAATCAACTAAATATAAGAGTGATATAATTTTGTGGCTCTTCCTCTTGGGACATCTGCTGGAGGTCAGGGACTCACTGCAACCTGCTGGCTTTATCAACCATTGTTCAATTGTTGATGCTTTGGCAGTGAGTTTTCCACCAGAGTGACCAAAATGGATACTTTTGTCCTCGTGAAAAAGGCTTAAATCAGCAGAATTTGCTGACAAAAAAAGATAGAGACGTTGGCAAGAGAGAAAACATTTTGGAGACACACACACACATATATTGGCCTATTTACATGGACATTTGCTTACAAGTGGGAATTAGGTTGATATAGGTACTGATGTAACGTCATCCTTCTCCAGCCTACTGCCCTCTGGTATATGAGATCACATTCACAATATCCACTTGTTATTTGGACAGGGAAAATAGGGGGAATAGTGTTTCCACAGTTTGAGACCAACCTTCCTTCCTTACTTCCTCCTACCCTCCCTCCCTCCTTCCCCAAGAGGCATCTGACTATCCACTTTTGGAAATGGGATGCAGAATTAGATGAACTGGTTTACCTTGGCTCTTCTTATGAAAAAAAACCCCAACATTATTGTGAAATAATGAATCCAGGCCCAATGAATAAAGGAGACTAACCATTAGAGAGAAAAGGTAGAATATTATAGGACCTGTCTGCCTTGCATTATAGATAATAGGCTTAAAAGAGTTACAGAATTTATAGTTCAAAGGTAAGCATAATTACCTTTATAGTTCAAAGGTAAGCACAATTCATCCATTTCATTGGCTATAGCCTATATGTATCTTACTGTATAAGACAAAGATTGAATATTTACCTTGCTTAAACAATCATTAGGAAGCTAACCTGTTATTTTAAATATGCTGAATGGCCATTTCCCCATGTTGAAGTTACCTGTGGTACAGTACAGTTGTATCCTTGTCTGTGACTTGCTAATCCAGAGATAATGTGATGGGCCTTCATTTGTTCCAGCTGGAAACATCATACCTACCTCACAAAGTTAAAAGTGAGAGGGGCCTGAAGTGGTGCTGATCATCTCTTGATGTATGAGTAGTGTGGCAGCACCACTTCACCAAGCAGTGTCTCTCCCAGGGAAGGGTTAGAAGCAAGGTTGGCTTTGGGTGGGGGAATCTACTTCCTAGTCTTTGCCCCACTCCTCCAGCAGAATGCCATTCCAGAAGCTATTCCCAATGAAGAGAAAGAAACGCTTCATTTCAACTAATCTCACAGAGATGAAGAAAGATCTTCACTTTGATCTTCACTGTTGGGCAGATGACTGATTTAGACCTCTGGGCACTGGATGGAATCCATTTTGAGCTTTCCGGAAGGAAAGACAAATGAATTTGTTGCTGCAATATAACCTGGGTTTTGTAATCCAGAGTAAGCATGTTGCTACAGAAGATAGCTCCAATCCGATGCAACTGCCACCTGAATTTGCTACAGTGCTGCAGTCCAAGCCTAATTTCTGGACACCACAACAAAGACAATTATTGAATAGGTTTGGACCTATTCTCACTTGTTCCACAGGATAAGACTGGGATGATAAGAGGATAAGAATTAATGGGATGAAACTACAAGGATGTGTAGATGCAGGTGAGACATTTGGAAGAAGCTTCCTTGAAAATAAGAGTTGCCAATTGGTGGAATAGATTAGTGCATGGGGTGATTTCTTCCACTTCTCTGGAGGTTTTTAAACAGTCTAGAAGATATTCATCTATTGGGGAATGACATAGTAAATCCCCTAATGTGCAAGGGGTTGGACTTGATGATCTTATAGATAGATCCCTTTTCAACTCTCTGATTCTATTGTCTCCCAGAAAACATGACTGAAGAGGATGGAAGCATGTTTTCTGGTTCTCATCCTCCTGGCTTAATGTAAATAGAAAGTACATCTATAAAACCACTCCTTAATGTTTATTTACATACATAGTGGACTTTTAGGTTGAGAATTGTTTTATATGCACTGTTTATTACTTTTCCTTCTGTTGACTTTCCTTTCCCCAACTCCAGGTACAGTTCTACTCTATGTTTCTTACAAGGAAGTGCTCATTTAATTCTCTTATTTGATTTATACTATGAGTACAGTATAAGTAATCTACCATTTTATCAGATATGAAGCAAAGACTTATAGAAAATCATTAAAAAAATCAATATGAAGTTTGGGTGGCAAGATTGCTGAAATTTAACCCCTAAATCAAATTTTGGGGAAAATGTCCCCCATAATCAACCAAAAGAACTTTGAAATCTTTTGACTTAGTAAACTGGAACCTTAAAATAATAAGCTAATAATTTGTTACATATTAGTTATATTAGTTATATTTCAAGTGATTTTTCCCCTTGCATGAAGAGCATCATGTGATGCATTTGATTGATACGGAACAACTTTCTGCAACTCTGTTTCAACTGGCCTGAAAGAAAGCCAGTTTATGGAGCGTATTTCCATAAACACATCACACATGTGTGTCCACCCACACACAGAGGTTCTTAATGTAAGTCAGCCTGCCAGGATAGCAATAAGCTATCCTAACCCTGGTTGTCATGTCTGGCTAACAGATTGGTCACAGGGCAAATATTTTCATGGCACCAAATAGCTGGTGAACAGCCAATGACAGATATTTCTCATTTACTGTCCTAAAATGCAAGAATATCTGAGAGGAATTTGCCAACCTGGATCAAGATTGGTGTAGAAAACAGCAGATCCTACTGCAGGTTAAGACTGCTTAAGGCTTGAGGGATATTCCTGAAGGTGAAGCGCTGCCAAGGTCTTTACGGGTTGAGGTAAAGAGCAAAGCACGATCCGAGGTCTTGCTGTTATGACAACTCTAGAACGAAAGAAGGGAATGACGAGGGTGAAAAGGCATCGAGGTTTGATTTGTGGGGCAATGCAAACGGTCAAGAATATTGGCTTAGTCGCTGGTTCATAAAATGCCAGGAATGTTGGCTTGGAGGGGAGGGAGCTCTCCTCATGCTCCGACTCTTTAAGTGTCCCAAAGGTGCTTTTTTCCAAGAGGCAAAATAGGCTTTCTTGTTTTTTTCTTTGAAGACCTTTCCCTTCTCATCCAAGAAGCTTCTGCAGCTGTGAAGAAGCTTCTCGGGTGAGAAGCGAAACGTCTTCAAAGAAAAAAAAACAACCCAAAAAGTCCAATGGCCTCTTGGGGGGGGGGGGGAAAAAAAAAAAA
>BHFT01002753.1:0-10910 GCA_004320025.1 Laticauda laticaudata | reverse complement strand
TAGGCATCCTCTAGGCATCCTCTAGACATCCTTAATATCCGAGATAGGTCCCCTCTGCAAATGTTTTTTCTGTTTTACATGCTTTGTTTCCACTAGGCATCCGTTCTGCATCCGTTCTCCATCCGTTCTGCATCCGTTCTGCTTCCTCCCTGCGTCCGTTTACCGCTGGAACGGATGGAGTTGCACGGATGCGTAGCAGATGCCTAGCGGATATAGCGGTTGCATAACGGACGCATAACGGATGCCTAGCGGATGCGTTGCGGATGCAGAACGGACGCATTGGTTACATTATCCGCTCAAAAGCTTTGAGCAGCTCAAAACTTTCTGAGTGGATGAAACGTCAATAAACGGATGCTAGACAGATAGAGAGGAAGCCAAACGTATGCAGTGAGTACAGAACGGATGCATCACATTAATCAATGGATGGCAAGTGTTTCTCTCTGTTTTACATCCTCTTTCCATCCGTTGGTGCAGTGTGACAGCGGTTTAAGTTAGGAATTTTGTTCAGAAATGGAACTGAGTACAACTTTCCACCAAAATGTCAGTCGGAAAATATCAGCTTTTGTTGTCTGCTTATTTACCTGTTCTTTCAGTGTTCCTTTGAGAATTCTCTCCACGATTAAAAGTTGCTATTCACCAGCAATTTTCCTTCCCTTCCTGCTGTCATCAGAATAAACTGCATATTCATCAAGAGATCTGAATTGTAGAAACTGGCATTATTCTTACATTGAGGGATTGGGAGATATATCCCAAATTGTGCCAACAAACTTTCATTGTTGATATATGGATATTGAATTTTCTTGCCTTTGCATCACACATTTTGGAGAAGAGAAATCATCAGGACATTAATAAATATACCTGTGCAGAAATTCTAAACAATTTCTGTTAAGAAATATATTTTAATAATATTTACTTTCATACAATTATATCAGCATATCAGACCTGTAAAATTCTTATTGGAAATGAGTGAATGAATGAATAAGACATGCATGCTAATAGGAAAATATAAAGAAGGAATAAATATACAGATGAGGGGGGGGAGTACGAGTTCCATATAGCTAAGGAAAAAAAGTTTTCTTGATAGATAACCAGAATTTAATCCCTTAGATACTTAGTATGTATATGATGAGGAAAATGAAGATTTGATATATTATTGTTGTTTTAAGTATTACAGCATTGTAAAAAGGAAGTTTAGACTATGCATAATTGGTCTCATGTAATTTTATGTATTCAATGCTGCCATATTTTATCCTTGTTTTCTTGTATATATTAGATATACTGAATATGCTTTATAACAAAAGGCAGGATATAATTATTTCAGTCCAGAATAACAACTATGCTATCTCTAAGGCCACAGGACATACAAGACAAGCACTAAACTGCAAAAATATCCACAACTGAGTTCTACTCCAGCTTCAGAGTATTGACACATGGAAGGTGTATGAAGAGAGAAAATGTATGTTTTTTGTCATGCCCCTGGTAGAGACTGATTCTGAGGAAGAGGAGGAACAGCCAACAGGGAGTGGGAGTGTGGCTCCAGAGGTGGTGGAGGAGGCTGTGGAAGGGCAGAGGCCGGCTGAGCAATCAGAGGAGGATCTAGGCCCATCCCCTATCCATCCTAGGTCATGCAGGATCAGGGAAAAGCGAGGTCTACTCAAGAGGAGATTACCATGATCCTCCTCATGGCTTGCAGCTGGGAGCTATGTATATAAGTTTGTAACTGTGCAGTCAGAATTGCTGAAGTCAATTTAGTGTTTACTTTGAAAGAGGTTTATCTTTTCTGGAGTTCTTCCCATGGACTCTCCTCGGTTATTTTCCTGGAGTTTATGAATCTTGGCTTGCTTTGGAACTCTTGTCAATACTGTTTGCTTTGGTTTTCTTTTTGCCTCGTTATTTACTTTTGTGACTTTAAACTATGCCGAATAAAACAGTGAAGTTAAGTTGAAGGCCTTACCGGACTTTAATGTATGTTTTGGGTTTTGGGTTGTTTTGAGAGACTACGGGTCATCACAATTTTAAACCAACCCAAACCCACCATAACAGTATGGTATAGTAATTAAGTGTTGGGATCGGTCTGAAGAGACACAGATTTAAGTTCCCCGCCAACCAAGGAAACTCACTGCTGGACTTTAGTCATGGAGTCCTAAGATTTAGAAGGAGCCATTTAAGCTATCAAGTCCCTCTTTCTGTTCAACAAAGGAAAGGGAGCACATCCTTTAAATGAAGGACACCTTGCCATCTCTTCAGCCACTTTTTGCTATGTTGCACTGCTTTTTCCCTGACATTTAAGTGGATTTTCCTTCCTATAAGCTAAATCCATTGCTCTGTATCCTGCTATCTGAAGACGAGAACAAATTTTAATCTTCTTCTGTATGACTCTTTTGAAACATTTGAATAGTGCTATCCTATTCTCCCATACTAATACAATTTTTTAAAAATGTAAACATACTCATTTCTTTCTATCAATCTTTATTATTTCTGCTCCTATCATCATCCTCTGAATATCTTCCAGTTTCTTTAAATCCTCCTTATACAGTAGCCTCCCAAACCCCACATTATTTATTTATTTGATTTGTCAATTGCTAACAAGATAATAGGTATAAGTATAAACATAGTTATGAATACATGAAATGAATACATATAAGAGAAAAAAAGGGGGAAATAATAGGACAGGGACAATAGGCATGTTGGTGTGCTTATGCATGCCCCTACAGACCTCTTAGGAAAGGGGTGAGGTCAACAGTAGACAGTCTAAGGTTAAAGTTTTTGGGGTTTCGGGAAGAAACCAAGGAGTGCAGGTAAGAGTATTCCAGACATCGACCACTCTGTGGCTGAAGTCATATTCCTGCAATTGGTGGCGGTTAACCTTGAGTTTGTAATCTATTATGTGCTCTTGTATTGTTATGGTTGAAGCTGAAGTATTCATTTGACTGAGTAAATGTATGATTTTATATACCATATTTAGCATTGGACTGAAGGTTGGGCGTAGTTCTAGGGTTTTTTAGGTCTAGAATTCATTCTGGTGGCATAAGGTATTCTGCAATGAAGTAGAGGAGTGGATAACTCTTCTTGTGAAAATATTTCTGGACCTTCTCAACTGTTAATATCAGATACGTAATGTGGATTCCCGACCTGATGAGCTGTCATTCAAGCTGTTGATTGCTAACAAATGTTTTGTATGTCTAGCTTAGTCATGTGTATTCAGAGAAAAGCTATGTAGGATTAGGTTAACAACTCTTAATGCATTTTTGGCTATGTAGTCACAATGGGCTCTAGCATTTCGATCATTAGAGGATGAGTACGTCAAAGGTCTTTGACAGAGTTTCTGGAACATCAACAAGGTCTTGACTATCAGCCTGCTATTTATTTTCTTGATTTTTTTTTTTTGCCAATATGTAAAGACAAGAGCATTTATTTGTTGAGATGTTGCCATTTGTTTGACCATTCTGATACATAGTCGAGGTCTTTTTGAAGGGTAGCAGTATTATCTGTGGTGTGGAATGGCTTTACATCATTATACTTGAGGAGGGATCTCACAAAGCAGAATAGAGAGAAATGATTACTTTCAATAGTTTGGAAATGGTGCGCCTAGTTTTGTGGTTTAAAATATAACTTTCCTTGTTTTCCACCACATCATCATATTGCTGAAACATTCAAAGAATCATACAGTGTATAGTTCTTGTGGGAGTATAACAAAGGCTCCATGTAAACCACCTTTAGCTCCTGAAGGAAAGACCAGATAGAAACCTAGCAATAAATGGGTGATTTTTCTTTCACTGTTTTACAGGAGAAATACATTGTTCAATTGAAAAAAAAATAATCACTTGAGGAATGAGCTGAAGCTGAGAGGAAAGATGATACTATTCATCCCTCCTTTCTTCCATCCTTGGCAGGATTTGGGACAGGGTGATTCATCTGCTTTTAACTTTCCAAACACTGTAGTGGAACAGCTCCAAATCTCACCTTTAAAGATTGCACAGAAGGAAGAATTTCATCAGTACAAACTTCTCCTGCAAAGGCTTTGCTTTGATACAAAAACACCATGCAGTAAAACCCTTCCTTCTGTATTCTTAAAAAAGGGTCAAGAACCTTGGGACCAGGAACTGAAAATCCTACTCACTTTGCAAAGGAAGAAATATTATTAATGTTTCTGCTACTTTTTGCCTTGAAATGAGTGATCTAAAGGCTTCTGATGCACATAAACAAGATCAATTTACTATGACAGAAAGTGAATAGTTGAGAGAAGATGGCAAATTCAGTTTGCTTCACTGCTAGTTTGTTTCAATTTTATATTCCCTCCCTATCCTCCTGAGCAAATCCACATATTTTTTTATGGATTTTATTGCTTTAATACACAACAAAAGAAAGGAAAACATAAAAAGTACAAAGGAGCCACTCCATAAATTTAGAAGGAGGAGATACAAAAAAAACCCAAAACCCAACTGCCAAAATATAAAAACTTAAAAGAATACAGCAGATGGGTGTATATATTTAAGAAATATTGTAGTAAAAGTTTTTAACAAATAATTACAGATTAACAATGTACAATCATATACTTTAGTCTTTTTACAGTATCAATAAAGAGTTATAGTCTCTTCTTATTTAATGACTACAATTCATTTTAGTGAAATGGTTACAAAGTGAACCGTGACTGAGATGCAATGAAGATTGCTGATTGCTGGTTTCTCTTTTAAGGCCCTGTCACACTGGCTGACGGATACAAAACATTTGTAAAAAGGACACAGCGGTCGAGAAAAATGTTCCATCCGTTGTTATCCGCTCTCAAAAGGGGCAAAAATTTGCATAACTAGAGCAAACAACACGGAAAGGAACGGACGGGGGGAGGACACAGGGCGCATGGAAAGCAGATGCTCCACGAAGCCTAGTGGATGGAAGCAGAAGGGAGTGGATCGCACATCCGCAAGGCTTCTGGGGGAGCGCAGCAAAGCAGACGTGGAATGGAAAGAGCTGATGCAGAGCGGACGCCGAGCGGATGAAGTGGATGCGGAGCGGATGCCGAGCGGATGAAGCGGATGCGGAGCGGAAGCCTACCGGATGCCTAGCGGAAGCCTAGCGGATGCCTAGCGGATGCCTAGCATTCATTGCGCATGCGAGGAGGATGCATTGCGTCAGCCCTGTGGATATAAAGGGAAGCAGCTCCCAAGCAGGTCAACATTCAGAGGAAAGACCTAGAAATGCTTGCCAGGACACATCGCCTGCCTCCCTGCCTGCCTGCTGCCGTGCCTGCCTGCCACCGTGCCTGCCTCCCTGCCAGCAACCCACAACCATGGGAAGAACAGAAGCCTCAGCCATCTCTCCAGCCCTGGCAGAGGAACAGGGCACCCTCGCACCTGGCCCTCAATTCTGCTTCTGCTGGGGCTTCTGCAGCATGGGCTCTCGCTCTTCTGGGGCTGAGGCTTCTGCTGCTTCTGCTCTGGAGGCAGCTGATGATGATTCTTCTGGCGGTGGTGCTTATTGCTGCATGCTGCTTCTGTGGTGGTGCTTCTGCGGTGCTTACTCTGCTGAAGCTGCTTCTGGCGATGCTTCTGCTGGTGCTTACTCTGCTGGCGCTGCTCGTGGTGCTGGTGCTTCTGCTGGTGCTTACTCTGCTGGCGCTGCTCATCATCCTGCCTGGTCCTGCTGGTGTCCTGGTCCTGCTTGTGCTCCTGGTCATGCTGGTGCTCCTGGTCCTGCTGGTCCTGCTAGTGCCTCTGGTGCCTGCCCCCTCTGGTCCCCCTGCTGGTCCCTAGCTGGTGCGGTCTGCTGGGATGCTTGCTTACTCTGCTGCTGCTGCTGATCCTGGCCTGCTGGTCTGCTGGTGTGTGCTGCTGCTGCTGGTGTGGAGGAGCAGCCCTACAACCTGGAAGCCCCTCTGATGAGGCCCATGTGGTCCTGCCAAAGGAGGAAGAGGCATATGTGGGGACGGGAGAGGAGGCAATACTTCAGTTGAGAGGAACACGAGGAGGGTGCTGGAGTGGCTGAAAGAGAATGAGTGTCTATGGCGGAATGGACACAGGCTCTGTAGGAACCAAAAGGAAGCAGGCTGCTTGGAGAGAGAGGCGGAGAGCCTGGCTACACTTCGTGGAGTGCTTCTCGGCTGGTGGAAGCACATGCACACCTGGTACGCGGAAAGCTGCACCTCACAGAAATCGTGCCAGGCACGGTCACGCTGACGGACAGAGAGACCTACATCATGGCCAAGTGCAGCTTCCTGGAGGGTGAGATCCACCACCGAGGAGCAGCCCTTCTCACAACCTCTTTCTCAAGCGCCTGCTGAGAGCCAGTCATCTTCCGCAGAGAGTCAGCTCCTGTCTAGCGGCAGTGTCTGTGGAGCGTGCCACGACTGGAGAACCCTCCGAACGCTGATACTAACGCATGCGGAGGCTGCGTGAGGACCCCTGACTCAGTGGGAGGTAAGGAGACGGCACTTCCACCACAGTTCAACTGGCATCCACCCCCAGCTCCACCTCCACAGAAAGGCAGAGAGCCAGACAGGAGGGGCAGAGCCACACTGTCCTGCTGGGAGATAAGATGACCACATCAGGAGCAGTGTAGATCTCCTCTCTCAGCTGGACACACTGACTCCTTCCTCTGAACTTTGCGCAGCCTTCCTAACTATGTGAACCAGACCCTCACTCGACATGGCGGAACCCCAGTACCAGGTGGTGAAGGACAGGATCACCAATCTGCTTCACAACCCTCCAGATCCAGAGGAACTACTCCCACCCAGTCCAGGTCTGCTCCTCCACCCCAGGTGATGTCACTCCCCTTCCAAGGCTGCCCGACAGCCCTCACCTACCAGGGCTACGTCTACCAGGAGATCCAGCAGCACAGGCACGCAGCCTTCCCAGTCCAGGCACAGGTTATCTGGACCCACGTTGCACCCGGTTCAACTGATGCCACTGATGCCAACCACACACTGCTGCCAGATGCAACCTCATGCACCCATGCCACGATGCCAGCACCGACGCACCCCACAGCCCTCCCACGCTGCAGACCAGACAGCCCCACTATACTGCTTCTTCTCTCACCCCAACGCAAGCCCAGCCTCAGTACATCTGTCATCGGTACGTGGGCCTGACACCCCATGGCATGGGAGGAAGGGGGCTCTCAACATCAACGGGGCTGAGGCACCTGTCTGAGAGCTTTCCTCAAACACAGCGCCCCCTGTTGTCCTCTCGGGGCCAGGCACCCAGTGGCGCTTCAGACCAGCCACTCCAGCAGCAGCTACCTCCACAGCCCTGGACCTTCACCCCTGAAGACTGGCCACACTCCGAGTGACCAAGAGGAGTGCAGAGACTGGGTGGGCTACCTGTTGACTTTATTTGACACTTGACTTGGGTTCTTTTTCTTACAGCTTGTTATTAGAATAAAGATTATCTTTGCTTCACAGACACTTGCTTCATTTATTTAATGGTTTTAAGCCTTTGCATGCTTGTGGGATTTGTTAAGATAGGCAGTGGGATGGGCAGGGATAACTTTGGGATGGGTAATAACTGTGGATGGGCAGGGATACCTTTGGATGGGTTAAGATAGGCAGGGGATGGGCAGAGATACCTTTGGGATGGTAATAGCTGGGGATGGCAGGTATACCTTGGGATGGGTACTAGCTGTGGGATATAAACCTCCAGTGCAAAGCATAGTGGGACTGGTTGGTCCACCCTCCAGGTGCCACACTTTGGCCCTTCATTATCAATAACATGTAAGCATTGATCCACACATGAACATAAACACAACTCTTATTAAAATGCCTGTTCATTGTAGGCCACCACACATAATGGCCCAATCTTCATCAGTGTGATGAGACAGGCTGAAGGAGCATCCATTAATCATCTATCATCGCTGTCTTGCCACTCCACTGCTCCAGCTGGGGATTTGCACCAGTGTCTCAGAAGGTTGCCCTGCCTCTTCCTTCATGTGAGGCTCTGTTTGTGGCCTTGCACATCTTTAGTTCTATCAGGATTTCACCCTTGCCTCCATTCCCCAGGCTCCATGTCCCCATTGCTTGTTGAGGTCCAAAGCCTGTTCTGAAAGACTGGGTTGGGTGCGCATGAGATTATGCAGGATGGCAGCAAGCTTCCATGGTCTCTGGGAGATGCTGCATGATGGGTGAGAAGTACCTGGAATCTGTTGGCCAGGATTCCAAAGGCGTTCTCACACTGCCTTGCCCTGGACAGCCTGTAGTTGAAGATCTCTCTTCAAGGGTGAGGCATCTGGAGGTGTAAGGGTCTTCATGAGGTGAGTTCTGAAGGGAGAAGGGATCATCCCCAATGATGAAGTAGGGACATGTCTTGCGTGTCGTTGGCAGGGCGTCTGGATTGGGAAGCCCATGATAAGGTTGCATTCCAGCCGCCTCCTTGAGGTCATTGTGTGATGTACCTGGGCATCTGAAGCTGACCCATTGCCTGAAGCATAGATGTATAATGAACTTGTAGTCAGCATCGAGCATGGCGAGGGATGATGCTGAAGAAGCCGTTGTAGTTGAAATAATTGGACCCAACTTGGCTTGTGAGCTTTTGCAGGCCACGTGCTTGCAAACTATGTCTCCAACGGTGTGGGGCAAGTTCCACCTCTGATACCATTGCTCTGCAACTTTCTTCATCCTTCTTCAGTGGAGGGGCACTGGAGGAGCTCCTCGCAGTATCTTCGATGATGGCCTGCCCACTTCTCTGACCACAATTGCTGATGGTGTTGTGTGGCACCGCTCCAAGCCATACTGCAGAGTTCCTTAGGTGTCTCTCAGGCCAGGTGCACAGAGTCAGTGCCACCTTGAGTCAGGGTCCAGGCTGGGCTGGAAGTTGGTGGCTGTGCTTGGTCAACCGGGGCTTCAGCCGCTCTACAACTTCATCAAACATGGCTGGAGCATCCTCTGAGTTCTGGCATGCCTGAGTGTCTATCGTTCCTGCATCCACATCAGCTTGTTGTCAGTCCGTACTTTGGCTCTTCTCCGATCCATTTGGGATCCAGACACTTCTTGGCCGCCTCCTTTTCTTCCCATAGAACAGTTGAAAAGATTCTGTAGATGCTTGCACTGTTGCAGAACGATGGTGGCTACTAAAAAGGAGTGTGTATTCGATCCAATGGTGGGACATCAATGGATGCTTTGGAAGAGCAGAGCAGTAGATGAAGGCTTGCAGAGGTCTGTACAGCAGGGCTGCTGCACTGAAAGTGAGATCCGTGAGTTGCCCCTTTTTATAGGCAATATAGGTTTTCCACTAGGTGTCTTTTGCATCCTCTAACATCTCTAGACATCCTTAATTCCGAGATAGTCCCCTCTGCGAACATTTTTTTTTTCCATTTAAATGCTTTCTTTGCGAGCTGCATCGCTTCATCATCTTTCTCCGTCCATGCTACAACGCTGCAACATCGTTCTGCGTCCATTTCGCTTCTCCCTGTGTCCGCCTTCTCTGGAATGGATTTGAGTTGCACGAATGTGCAGCGGATGCCTAGCGGATGTAGCGGATGCGTAAGCGGATGATGACGATGCAGAATGGAGTTCCTGCCGTTGCGTTGTGAGCTGCAGAACGGACGCGTTAGATACATTTTCCGCTCAAAAAGTTTTGAGCAGCTCAAAACTTTTTGAGCGGATGGAACCTCAGTCAACGGATGCTAGATGGATAGAAAGGAAGAAAAATGGACGCAGTGTGTACAGAACGGATGCATCGCGTTAACTAACGGATGGAAAGTGTTTCTCTCTGTTTTACATCCTCTTTCCATCCGTTGGTGCAGTGTGACATGGGCTTCAGATAGAATTTTCTTGTGAGGTTGAGAGGTATATAAATTTGATTGTAAATGTGCACATTGATAGGAAAATTATTATTTTTTAAATACCATTTACCATCTTTGTATTTGTGAAGAGTAACTAATTGAGGAAAGGATTTAATGAGGACTGGCTGTAATTCAGATGCTGAAACATTTGTCACATTTGTTTATATTTGTTAAAATCAGCTTTTGACATCTGGTAATTCAATATCTTTTCAAGAACTCATTACAATATTTTTTTGCAATAATCTATGAATGATAGCCCCAAAGTTTTCATAAATAAATTTCTTAGTTTAGGAATGTGGTTCAACAATGTGTTGGAGAGTTAGGTTTAAACTATCTTCCTAAATTCTTATACACAAATTAAAGAATATTCAATTTATAAGGAACAACCACTGAACTTGTGGTAGATGCATTACAGTGCCTTTGGAAATATTGCATTTTCTTTACAGAAAGGTAGTAATAACTAACTCTTCATACTCAGCTACTGATGTGTACAGTGTTCTCCTGCCGCCATGTTGATAAATTAATCCAATATTTCTTGGTGTTGGCACTCAGCTAGCTAACCAGCCAGCTTCCTCTGCAAAGTGTCTATCTTGAAATGAACATTTCAGTTTTATATATTTCAGAAGCTTGTTTCTAAGATATTAGAAAGACTCAAAACTAGAAATATCTCTTGGCTCAGTATCTGCAGAAATCTTACACTTCACATTACAGATCCTTTTTAGGAATGGAACAGATCTTGCAGGTCACATTCAGCTCTCATTTGGAAAATAATGTTTTATTTTATTAAATAGACTTCATTTTTACATAAACAAAGATGACTTTTGAAAAAATGTTACTGTTACTTTTAAATCTTTTATTTTTATGGACTTCTTTTAGTCCATAAAAGAAATTTTCCACAATTTTTATGCTTCTTTGTTTTACTTTGTCTCTCTTTAGCAAATTAGAATCCAAATTTCTCTTTTGTTTCTATTTATTTCCTTATTTTAAGGCTAGGTCACACTGGCCAACGGATGCAAAACGGATGCAAAAAGGACACAGCGGACGAGCTCCATCCGTTGTTATCCACTCTCAAAAGTGGCAAAAATTTGTATAAACAGAACGGAAAACAACGGAAAGGAACGGATGGGGGTAGTACGTAGCGA